>WHYT01016060.1:17062-33708 GCA_009806455.1 Tetrax tetrax
TGTGCAGAAGTAAACCTAAAAAACGATTCTTTTGAGGAAAAGCAAGAAAGGAGAAAATACAGGTCAGAAAGAAGGGACAGATGAGACTTGTACATCTGTCACTTTAGTAGCTGAATTTCCCATAAACTTCCATCGAGATCCGATTAGCTCTGCAGGGAGCAATCCAAGTGAGAGAGCATTAGATGTAACTGAACTTGAGATAAATCCTCCTGCAGCCAAGCATTAGTCAGAAATATACTGATCTAATAACAACTCATGATTACAGTTTAATCCTGACTGGTACTTTCAGAATTACAGATAAAATGGATCGTTTAGTGTTGACTTTTACAATTCCCCAAGGTAACAGTATGAGGTTCTCATTAACTAAAAGAATTATTCAATTTGAAGCTGAAGCCATATAACTACACACTTTTTACAGAACCGGGATCATTAGTATTGTCGCAGAGTGTATGTGAATGACTTCTAAATCAGGTACTAGTCACAGCCCAAGTAGTAAATTCCTAAGCATCTTACTTGACATTTTTACAGCTGTGATATTAAGCTTTAAAACTTCAGATGGCTTTCTGATTTTCAGTTCGGGGAGAATCCTTCCCACCCCACCTTTCCAAATGTGATAGGCATTGCTCAAAGGCTTCATTTCTCCAGTGCCTAAAAGTAAAGATGTGATATAATGAGTCTCTGGTGCTCTTCACTATGTCGAGTGCTATGAAGAAACGAAAGTAATAAATTATAGTTATTTGTATGCCTTAAAAAAGTGCCACTGGTCATTAGAGATAAGATTGCTTCTTTTCTTGTCTTGCATGTGGGATCTAGAGTGCATCTCTCTTGATTTGCTGTGGTTAGGATCTGTTTTTCATGACTCAGCAAAAAAAAAGGAACATTAGGGAGCCCATTTGCTTGAAAAATTGAGATGTAATTGCTTAATTGTCTCTCACAAAGTATTTTTGGAATCAAAATTCACCATTTTCTTGTAACTTTTAGGTATCTTTTTTTTTTTTTTAATAAAAAATAAATGCTTTATGAAGGTTATAAGATAAACCAATTCTTCGTAACTTCACATAACTTTAAGCAGCCTTTAAGATGCAACCAAATTTATATTGCGCTATAAACCGACATTGCTGTTGAACACTTCCTGTGCATATATGTTTGATTTCTACAAGAATTACGTGCAGTATATATTATAAGATTGTAAAAATACTTAGCATTAAACTTAGTAGAAAGACTAACCTGATAGTGATAACTGTTTGGTGGAATTGCAGAAAACAGTGCTTGCTTAGTGCTTGCTTAAGTGGTGATAAATCTTAAATGATATGTTGATTATTATGATCATTACAGATATATATTTCTTTTCCAAAGCTTAGTGCATTCTCTTTGTCATCATGATAGGTTCTAAGTCCTTTTTATTATTGCAAGACCAAATAATATATCCCTAATGGGTATCTTTAGGAATATTTCTCATGTGTGTACAAACAAAAGTGTTCAGACCTGGTCTACAGTAGGTATTGTGGTTTAACCTTAATCAGCAATCGAATACCATGCAGCTGCTCACTCACCCTCCCTAATGGGATGGGGGAGAGAATGAGAGAAAGAAGGAAAACTCATGGGTTGAGATGAAAACTGTTTACTAGGATAGCAAAGGAAGATGATAATAAAAAAAATATAGAGATACTAAAATACACAAAACAAATGATGCACAATCTCTCACTACCCGATGACCGACACAGCCCTGTCCCAAACAGCAATCATGGAAACAAAACTGAAAAGTCATCCTGAGCAGCAAGCAAAAGAGTGAGAGAGACCTGCCCCTCAGCCATGCCCATTTATATACTGAGCATGAGGTCTATAGTATGGAATACTCTCTTTGGCCAGTTTAGGTCAACTGCACTGGTTATAGCCATCCCAGTTTCTTGCACCTGCACATTAGCAAAACCAGGGAAGCTAGAAAATGTCCTTGGTCTCTTTTAGCAACACCTAGTAACATCAGTGTGTTATCAACATTCTTCACATACCAAGTCACATCCTAAATCCAAAACACAGCAGCTTCTGAGAATAAAATTAGTTCTGTCCCACCCAAAACCAGGACAGTAGGATATGAAAATAAAATATTGACAGTTTAAAAGCAAAATTCTGTTTTGCAGGTATATTTGTCTTTCAGCTTTCTGACGTTCTTTACATATCAATAATTTTCAGATTGAAAGCATCCTAATATATTTCATGTCTCCCTTTTTTCTCCTGTTTTCTAAAATGTCTTTTGGTTTTGCTGAAATCTCTCTCAGTATCTCAGAAAATATGGATTATGATGAGGTGGATGTCTGACTTTTAAAAATGGAAAGATTTCTGGGGCAAAGAGGTGAAGAAAGCTATCTTCATGTAATAATTCACGGTAGTTTCAGAAGAAAAAGAATCAACATGGAAAAAGAGTGGAGTTAGGGGACCAACTGAAGGAGGGAGTAGGCAGTTCTCTTTGCAGCTCTGTTGAGATCAGGAAAGAGAAGTTAACGAGCCTTTTGGGGAAGGAGACCAAAAGTAAGGAATCCAAGGTGTAAAAAGATGAGGGAGAAAGAGGAATCTGATCTGGTGTGGGCTCTGAAAGTGCAGCCAAGAAAAGCCTTGAACAGTCTGTTGGTTGAAGTTCAGCACTTGTTTAGGGTTATATAAACACAATAAAAATATCTTCCTGATTAATTCCTGAAAAAAAAAAATATGTCTTTGTAAACCTGTTTAGTACTATAAGAACCTGTCATGAAGTTCTAATATAGATCTTGGTGCACTTTACTGGCTGGGTGGGAGGAGAGGAGGTTCAGCCACAGTGGTGTAGCAGCCATCTGGTATCGCCAAACCTTGCTAACCTGGAAAGAGAGCTGAGGGCACGCGTCTGTGATTCTGCTACCATCTAGAATAGGAGAGCCTGAAGGATGACAGCTGGGAGAGATACCTGGCTTATACAACCATGAGAGCAGAGAGGGCTAGACTTGATTGAAGAACCAGATACGAGGAAGAAATTCTTCACTATGAGGGTGGTGAGGCACTGGAACAGATTGCCAGGAGAAGTTCTGGATGCCCCATCCCTGGAAACATTCAAGGTCAGGTTGGATGGGGTTTTGAGCAACCTGGTCTAGTAGAAGGAGTCCTTGCCTGTGGCAGGGGGGTTGGAACTAGATGACCTTTAAAAGGTCCCTTCCAAGCCAAACCATCCTGATTATTCTCTCCGCTGACAGATGGCTGCTGAAGACCAACTCTGGGGAAACAGGAGAGCCTGGGGCCATCTTCACCCAGGTTGTGCCATGTCCCCAGTAGGTTAATTGATTTCTTTGCTCTTACTTGGCACCTGGAAACTGACTGACATGTACACATAGAATCTGGTCCCATGGACCAGATTCATTGGAGGGAAAACAAGCTAACAGTACAAAGGGACCCAGACTGGTTAAGGAGTCAGCTGAACTCCTATCTCGTGTCAGTTTGATAGTAGAATTACTCTGGCTCCAGTAAAGTAAATTCTAATTTAAAATTGCATAACTGCAATTTGAATTGCATCTGCTGCAGTGATGGATGTAAGTGGGGTGTTTTTGTTGTTTTTTTTTTTTTCCATACAGAAACATAAGTGTTTATTTACTTATTATGGAAAGCATATAGAATATCACTTACAATATCATATTTTATTTAGTTTCCTAGTGGTGGTGGCTTTCCTGCTGTCTCATAAGGTAGTCTATTTTCAACATAAACACTGTTTAATAACAGAATGTTTAAAATAAGAATACATACAGACTGTCATTCCAACTTCTGTGCTTTTCAATGTTAAGCAACAAATTGTTTTTTAACATGTACATGGCAACGATTGTGTTGCTACAAATATATGAGTGGATGGAAAGCATAAAACAATTTAAGGTACATATTTGTCTGAAAACCTCCTCAGTAAATTTCACGTAAGAGTAAAAACAAAGCAAAGGACCTTGGGTCTACTGCATATTAAGTTGATTCATACATTGCACACGTTGACACACTCGTGTGAAATGACCCTGTGCACTGAATGAAAGATTTATTTTTCAGATATTTTCTTTCACAGTTGTCATTTTGAAAGATGAAGAAAACAAAGTGCTGGGAACTATAATGTGTTAGCCTAACTGCTTAGCAAAATTTCTTATTTTTTCTAATACGAAGCATCCAGGATTCTGACTTTGCACAGTGATTTACATTCACCTGTAATGTGGCCTGTTGCAAAATTGCTATAATAAGATTTGCAAATATTTGTCAAGGAGAAGGGATGAATTAAGAAATAAAAGCCTATTTAGGAAAATCCAATGCAGGCTATAAAAATGTAGATCCTAGAGTCCAGATAAACTGCACCTGAACGTCCCCCTGAATGTTCCACCAAGTTCAGGTACAAAAGATTATATCACATCTCTGGAAAGCCAGCTACTCTGTAGTATTACTCAAGGTAATCATACACATTACTCCAGCAGTGGGCTTCTGGTGATACAACCTCTCCTGTAGTAACCAAAGGTAATCTTTCTTTTTTTTTAAAAAACCTGATGTCAGACACTGATAAATACGAATTACGTGGTTTTGTCTTAACTTCACCCTTCTGCTGTAGCAGTGGTTTAATCCATAGCTTTTTTTTTTAAGACTCCTCCAGCAATATTTTAAAGAATGTTCTTAGTAGGAAACAATTTTGATATTTTGTTATAAACAGAATTATTTTATGTAATCAAGAATATTTTTATAAAACAATTTCTCTAAGAAGAGATATGGTCCTGTTAATTTCCTAGGCACTTCCAGAAACCACCTGTCATAGGATGGATTTGAATTGTCTTCTGGAGTAAGTTGCCTTCCTATATGAAGAGATATAGCATAAAGAAATAGTAATTTAGATTAGACATCTAACTTTTAGACAGCTGAAGCTGAGCCTGACTTAGTCATTATTTTAAAAGTAGTTGTTTTTCAGAACAGTTGATTGCTTCGCAATTGCATGTGATAGCTATTTAAATCAACCTCTTTTTCATACTCTTGTTTCAGCAGCTGAAGAGCTGCTGTTTGTCAGTCCTTTTCACTAGCAGTGTCGACATAAATTCCTTTATGCCTATATTGATGCCATCAGAGGAAGGTAGCTGGCAAGCTCATTGGTTTGGGGGTGCTAAAAATTTATATGGAATCAAGAGAGGAAGCTAGAGAGGTTCAGGGAAGAGAAATCCATTGAGGGTTTCTACATATGTAGAGATGATCTCTTGATTTGGAAACAGCCAAAGTGCTTGGAATATAATACAGTATGATCGCCTTTTTCTGAAATCCTTCCCTAGCATCCTTTTTTTTTTTTTTTTGGCACCTGGTACAGACAGGCTTCTGGGCCAGAGATTCCTGTGTTCTGATGCACTGTGGCCATATTCATGTTTTTGAAGAAATTTTACTTTGAACTTAAGAATGAAACAGCTCTAGACACAAGTATTTTTTCAGTAAAGACATTAAAGTGAAGACTAGGATTTTTTCTCCTGAATGAACTGATTTCTAGGGGATGTGGCAAGGCCAATTCTTCCCAGAGTCATATGGAAATAAATCACATGGGAGGTGTCCATTGCTTTTGGGTAGGCTGTAAGCACCACTCCAAGCCGTCTGTTCACAAACTGCCTTCTGAGGAGCGCTCTTCATAGTTCTCCCTCCCGCAACTTGTGTGTATTTCCTTTTGAAATGGCAGACCTTGTCATGGCATTTGTGGAAAGCACAGAACAGTGTGTGGAAAATGCCTGGGTTGGCAATTTGTCTGCCCTTTGCTTGGAACTACAGGCTTCTGCAATTTCCACTGGTACAAATAATTCACTGGCACAGAGATCCATCCAATAAAATCAAGCTGGTGCTTCGCAGTGTATGTTTGCACACACACATACGGATGTACCCCTGTACCCAACACACAGACATGGATTTGGTTCTTTCCCATCGCTTTCCTTGAAGTGTTTTGAGGCTGAGATCATACGGGTTTCTTTATCTTCCCTGTTTATAGAGAGATATTAAATATTGTAATAGAACTCTATGCTTTGTAGACTGCTTTTTAATATGCTGTTAAAAAAACCAACCAGTGCAGATTGTTGAAATAAGAGTTTCAAAATGTGATTTTATTCTATGTGTCTACAGTCTGCAAGCACAAAATATAAACAAGTTTAACAAATAAGACTTTAATTCAGCTACAAACAGTAGTGTTTTTAAATGCTCTTGATGACCTCATAGCCAAATATACAGGGTTCGTAAATCCCTGTCTCCTTCAAAAATCCTTGCTCTTACAATACTTATTGCTAAAAAGTAGTGACTACCTGAAACCAATGGTTTTCATAAGCCTAGACTGAAAATCATGTTTATCTTCACAGACTTTCAAGCTAGGATTTAAATGTCCATAGGTTTCTGTTCTTTAGTAAGAGGTTACTAGAGCACTGTCCTTAAGCTTCTGATTTTTCTCTTTCACCAGTTCAGTAGATGTGCTCTCGTTACCTCCACGAAGTGAGGCTGTTCAGATCAGGTGTTTTGGGTCATCTAGTTCAGTGTATTGTATACAAGGTAAAGGTATATACAAGGTAATAGTGTGCCCATCAGAGAGAAGTCAACAACAGTGAAAAAGCAGAGGAAGTTATGAAAAGAACGTATGCTGCTCTCAACCTGCCACTATCACCTCATTTGAAATTGTTCCTATGAGGAACACCATTAGCAGGGTTTCTGCAGACAAAACTCTACTTAAAAGGATTGCTATGTCCCTTAAGGTAAAAAAATATTTTAAGGAAAATGACAGCTAAATGCACAGAGACCTGTTAATGAATATCCAGTACACTGCATACACAATGATTTGTTGTAGGAAAAGTATTCAACTCTGACATACACTTCAATCAATAGAAAGTACTCAAAATTGTTCTTAGAATTGTTAGCTAAAACCTTTAAATTAAGCATCCAACAGTAATACTCGTGGCAGATAAAACACTGCAATTTCTCCTACTGGTGTTTTTTAAGGTCTTTTGTAAAGTCATGTATCTTGGCTTGTATGGCAATTTCTCTCACTCTTAGCTTGAGAGTTCATATCATCATATCAATAATCTCCAAACAGGTAGTTGAATGTAGTTTGTTTTTTCCAAAGAAAAAAATATATTGGCCATTGTCAACTGGTGCACACTATTCCATTATTAAATATTTTTATGTTCCTATCTTGTCCACAACAGACAATATTCATCCTAAACCTCACTGCTTCTCTAGCAGTCAGTTTCCCTGGTAACTAAGTCAATGATGCAAATTGCTGCTGCAAATTAGACCAGGGTAAATATGGAGCCATATTACTGACTTAATTTGAGACTATATTCTGATGCACCTGGAAATAGAACTGATATTAGTAATGTTACATGATCTCTTATATAAAGCTTTTTTTTTTTTTCTTTTTTTGGCTTCAGGTAGCTAATCCATGACCAGTGAGCCAAATAAACCCCCCCAGCCTGCTCTGTGCCTCCTTCTGTCTCTGGACCACTGGCTCTCTCACTTTTCAAATTATTAAAATGCAAGGCATGTACAGTAATATGAAAATATTTTACTTTGTTCCTGAATCACTGCCATATTCGTCCCAGGATCAGGCCTTTTAGCATGTCTGTCTGTAAGAGGATATGCGTCTGTTCTTCTGCCGAGGATACATTAGATGAGCATTTCTCTCAGAAGTATCCTAATTCCCTTCCACGCTTTTCTGGAGAGCCAATCCCCACATTATCCTATTAAAATTAGAGTTATAAGACATATCTACCAATCAGACTTAACAAAGTTTCAGTGAGAATTATAGAACCAGAATTTGAGAGACCAGAAAATTACTTCCTCCTGCGTTGTTAGCCATACCACCTGGATGTTTACCCAGGCTTCAGGCATGCCTTGTCAACAGACCTTGCCATGTGTCAATAAAACGCCTTTATTTAATTCCCTGTCCCTTCCATGTGTAGCAGGTAGTCCTTCATTTCTTAGCCTCCACAATTTCAGCTCTGACTTAGAGGAACATTCATTCAAGTCTTCATTTTATGATGCTTTACTTGCTTTTTCACATGCTTTTGTAAGCAGTGGAACACTACTTGGCTTCATGTCAGCAGTTGCTGAAGTTGCTCTATTCAATCCAGACTGCTCAAGAGAGAATAGCCAAATAATAAACCAGCACATGATCTATGCTTAGCAATTGAATTTGCTCACTTCAGCTTGTAATCTGTAGCTGCTTTTGCATAATGCTGCTAATTCAAACATCAGCACTACTTGAGCTTCATTTCATGGGTTTTTGATAGGCCAGCTATTTGGAGTTTATAGAATTACTTAACTCAATTTTGTTGTACAAATGTTTAAGTTATATCTTGACTCAACACTGCACTGAATAGAAGCCAAAATTAGAAATACTTGTAATTACAATGCCATCGTTGTCATCTAAATCACTGCCCATCTGAATGAATACAGACTGAAGTGCGCGATGCTTAGGTATGCAGAGATATGGTTTCAGACTTTCTGCAAACTCAAGCATTTCTGCATATTTCTGTATCAGCTACACTCATCTGATTGTTTACTTCTCCATGCCATAACAGCTGGAGACTTGCTTTGCTTTAGAGAACGTGGAATAACTAGGAGAAGTATCTAGGCCTGACACACACGTGAAATGCTGCCATGCTCCAATCAAGGCACCAAGCCAGCACCAGAATGGCTGCCACAGCATCTCATGCACTGCCTCTTCCCCTGCTTGCCAAAATTAGGCTTGCATGAGTGCCAACATCTGGTGCAAGCCATACTGTACCTTGGATCTGTGCCTTGCCACCACCTGGAAGAATGAGTGTAGATTAAAGCCTGGAACTGAAGGGCATTTGTTTTTGTGAGCTGTAGGGAACATAACATTTCTGTTTGTGTCTGCTGCTCTGGGTATTTCACACCAGATAATAAACTGAGAGGACTGCATGTATCTAAATCTGAACTAGCTGCTTAATAACGAAACTTTTTATAAATGAGTCAACAGCAGCTAGCAGTCAGGCCTAATGGCAGCAGATGGACTTTGTGGTGCCTATTCCAAGCTCTTTTCTACTGCACTACTCCCTCCAAATTCCAGCCTGATTGTGACCTCTTTGTTTTAAATACAAGCACAGTTGCTTGCTTTTTCCTGATATTTGCTTCGTTGCTTTACCCAGAGGATTCTACTGCTAGGGATTGCAAAGGCTGTCTGCTGCTGGACCATTGTATCCTCTCTGGTTTCATTGTCCTTCCAGTATGCTGCTTTTTGAGCAAGCATCCAGCTTCTCATCTGTATTCTCAGATTTGATGAAGGATTTTTTTCAATGCTATGACTGTATTTCTTCTTTGGGAGGTTTCTTATTTGTCCTTTCTAGTTGCATCTGCATTTCTGTGTGCCCTGTAGTGCTAATGCCCTTGTCATCCATACCTTGCACCTTCTCTGTCTACGAGTCCTTTACAACAGAGTAGTAATAGTAAAAAACAGGCCCTGTCATGCAGTCGTTATTTAGCCTATCTATATGTGTGAGGTAGGGAACTCCACAGCTTTTGTTACACCACCTTCACTGTTTGGAGGTTTTGTTTTGGTTTTTTTTTTTTTTTAATACTTGATCAGCTTGATGACTTGATCTACCTCTGCAGTCATTTGACCACACTGCTGCAACAGGTTTACTCCGCCTTGGAAGCAGGGTCTTTATTAGGTTTATGTATCATGAAGCTTGGTTGCTTACGGTTCTTGGGATAAGAAGTCCCTCAGTGATGCCAGGTGGGAGCTTTTCCTGGCTGTCAGATACTGGATTGTCCTTAGTACCAACCCTGCTCGCCCGTTACTTTGTGGGTGGGTAAGGGAGGATAGCTGGGAAAGCGGCTCACATTTGTATCTGCTCTTTGAATTCTGCGGCTGGGTAGTGGGGCCATTGCCTGAGCCCAGTATGGTGGGCCTCCCGTGTCTTACAAAAGGGATTAAGAGTTTCTCTGTTACACTTATTGTCTAATCCAAGTCCAGGTGGCCTAATTACCTCTTTATCCATGTGCCTTGTGATATTTGTTGAAGAGATAGCATTAGTTAAAAAAAAAAAAAACAAACAACAAAGTACGTGGAATCAGACAGAAATTGGGCAATCTGAAATTGAGTACTCGTTTCCCATCTTACAAAACAGACTAACACTATGTAGTTTCTTGTCAAACTATCCACTGGAGTTTTTGGAGGCATTTCTGGGCAGCGAAGGAGCTATCCTCTTTGTACATAATCTGCTATTCCTTACCTATGCCAGAAGAAATCAGACATATTATTCTAGAACAGCCCAAGAAAGTGTTGAAGTCCAACATTAGACTGCAGCTGTGAACAATTTCCCGTGGCACTCTGAACAATGGTGCATGCTTCTTAAAATCTCAGTGTGTCTCATGGATGACTATAGTGCAAATTGAATCATCAAACAGAAAGGCAAACCCTCCAAACACTATACTATTCTTACTCTGTGTGGAGGCTGTTCTCCTTCACAACCAGCTAATGAGGAGATATCTCTCAAGTAGGTCACTCCAGTTAATGCCATACCATGGACAACTCCAAAGTAGATCAGATACCAAGAGTGAGTGATTTAATTTGTTTAGTAATTCACTTTGTAAGCCTCTGAAGTAAATGAGTACATTAAAACTGTTTTTATAAAAGAAAACAAACAAAAAACCACCCCACACAGTATTATCACAGAACTGATTTTGCTGAAATAAATCAAAGCGTAAGAAAATTCAGATAGGATTAAGCACAAAAAAGTGCTGTGCCATTTAAAAACTATTTGGTACAACACAGGAAAAAAAATAACACTGAGATTGTTTCTCTTGTTCTCACAAAAAGAAGATCCACTTCTGTGAGCATCAGACTTGAAACATTCCTAGAGTATCTGATGTAATCAAAGGGATGGAAATTATTTACTGGCGTTTGCAGTAGATGTTGTGCTCTCCTCATTTACAAAATCTTCTCAGATGTTGTACTTCAAACCCTCTCTGGATATTTGATTCTGTGAACGGCCGCTGCACATTTAGATTGCTTCTCCTCCACATACTGTTGAAGAGTTCATTTATGCCTCTGAAGTCTGGTGTGGTTTGTATGTGAGTGCCATCCTGAGCCTGTGTTTAAGCCCAAAGCTATTCTGTAGATTCAATGTGCGTCCGTACTGCTTGGGCCTAAACCAGTGCTCAGCAGCAGACCTTGGGAGACTTTGTGGGCCAAGAAGAGGAATATGCCAAGATCCTTAAATGGTCTTCAGAGCATAGATGGGCTAGACAGGTACTGCTCCAGTTTTCCACAAAATGTCTATTACGTTTTGGTAGCAACATTAGATGATCAGTGTTGGGATAGTAAGTTAAGCTCCATCGTCCATCAGCATAGTATGCAGATGATAAAGCAGTCAAATGCCATCCTTTTGCCAATAGAGTGGACAAATGAAGCATGAGTAAGGGTATGTGCAGTCCTTTAGCACGGTCCATTTGGTCCGTGGTCACACAAATGTTAGCATGTGGCATGGCTCCCCTTGGCAGCAGCAGTGGTTAGAGGTGCCTCTGTGCCTCTGGGGTCCAGACAAAATATGGTGGTAAGAGAAACATGCTTAGAAGACAACATGTGTAGATGATGTGGATTCCTTCAATAGCCCCTCCGAGAGAGCATGCACTAGGCATATCTTCTGCTGGTTCCTTGCAGAGGTCACCTGGCCCAGGTCATTATATTTCTTAGTTATGGAACGCGTTCAATACTTTAAAAACTGGAAAATAGTTCCTGGTGCTTTTCCCAACTCTTTGTGCCAGTATGAATGTTTTGGTTTGGTTTTTTTTTTTTTTTACAAGTAATCTGAAAGGAATTTAATCTTTTTCTTTTACTGTTTATTTTTTCTTGCTTTTAAAGACAGCAGTGCAACACTTAACAAAAAAGGCTGATTGACAAGATGCAGTGAAGAACTTCTTCAGCCCCAGCCAGCTGGTGCTTGGTAATAACGTGCAATGCCGGGTTTGGTTTAGTGTTAGAGCTGAACAGAAGCCCCTGTAACTTTCCTAGAGACTGGGATGAGTCTTAACTGTGGCTTATATCTCCAGAGTAGTCATGTAACGGTGCCAGTCTAGATATAAATCTGTACAGTACAAACAGGCAGGTAGCACAGTAATATATCATTTCCTTTTTCTTGTCACAAAATCTTGTTGTCTTAGATGAAGAAAGAATCTGGATTTTCTACAAAGATGAGTTGAAATGCAGCAAGACCTTAGTGATGGTTTTGCCCGATTGCTCAAAGGGCTTGGCTCAGCCATGCTGGCTGCTGCTGGAAATCCCCTGCCCAGTGGAGGAGATGAGCACAGCTTGATCTTTGTACTGGTGCCCGCTTGACCAGAGGGCTGCTGCCCCTTAGGGATTGCTGCTCTCCACATCAAGGAAACAGTACGTGAGGCTGGAGCTTCTGCGGTGGAGGATATGTAGGTCACGGGAGTGCAGGCTGTAAAAATTGGTTGTAGAACTCAAAATAAAAAATAGGAATGCCTCTGTAAAATTTACTTCATCAGTCTAAATTTCAGTACTAATTAGTTCCAACAAAATAAAGCCGACTCAGACGCTTAGGTCCACACATTTCATGTTGTAGGTTCTTTTAATTATTATTAATTGCAATGAACAAGGAAATGTATTTGAAGCTGTGAAATTATTTTTATTATTTTTTTTTCAATTTGGTTATATAAAAAATAATGCTAAATTAATAGAAATAATAGAATAGAGATCTACCCTTCTCCCCAACACCTTCTAGCTAGTAATTTTTTTTTAACTAGGATTTTTTTTAAAAAAAAAATTAGAATTAAATCAAGATAAAGTGGTTAGAATAGTTTTTTTCATTTCCTCCTGAAAAACCATGAAGGCTCTCATTATTATTAGCCAAAATAAATAATTAAATCTTAAATAATTGTTATAAAAAGCAGAGATTTCTGTGGTTATTTTAACTGTTGTGATGCTTTGGTGCATGATTTGTCTGGGGCTTTTAGACTCCTTCATCAGTACTGCCACACTACTGAAATGGTTCTGGCAGCTAACGTAAAACTACACAGTTTTGAAGTCCTTCCTTCACTTTTTCCTCTCTTACTTCGTATGAAAGATTTTTAAAATTTTATAATTAGCTAAAATGTTTGCTAACTAGATAATAATTTGGAAATTAATTTTATGTTATGCACAATGTAACTAAAAATGTAAATTAATAAAATGCAATTGTGGATGGCCATTTTATAACCTTAAAAGTCCCGAATAGAAGCAGCAATTTTTAATGCATTCAGTATTATTGCAGAATTTCTCAGGCAGAGCACATTAATTTTCACATTAGAGATGGGCTGTTGGAGAAAAGGTAACATTTTAAATGAAGCTATGCTTTCATTCAAGGAAGGAAGGAAGGAAAGTTCAGAACTTTTACTTGACACAATGTTAGGTTACTTTAAAAGTTACATTTTTCTACCAATGCATTTCAATACAGGAAAACTTAAGGATAAAATTCTTGGTTTCCCTATGCAATTTGGAAAGTTGAAACAAGCTCTTTTGTAGACTGGAGACTGGAATCCTGAAATTAATGGAAGTCATTTAAACACAGCAGCCTATTCAACTGTGGAAGTGGGAGCCTGGTTTTTAATTTTAGCCACAGAACAATACATAATAATGCAAAAAGTAAGCAGGAAGGCTGGTTTTAGTCATTACTCTACTTTGCAAATCAACTGCACAATAGCGTACTCTCCCGTGCACTTTGTCTGCCTGAGCAATGCTTTGTACAAAAGCTAGTCAATTGATTTCTCTGACCAGGTTGGGTTTGCATTGCTTTATCCCAGGGACTTAGGGCTCTGAGGTTTAAAGCTATGCACTCTTAATCTGTTCTTGGAGATCTCCTGTTCATAGCCAAGTACAGTCAACTTCTTGTATTCTTTTACCTAAACCTGTCTTCCATTACTAAATAAGTATGTCCCAAGGTAGCTATTCTAGCAAGTGTTTCAGGTGTATCTTCTACAAAATGTCCTTATGTCCTGTGTTTTGCTGTGAGCCTTCATTTAGCGACTCATCTAAATGCCTGATTCAGAGCACATTGCTGTTACTTATCTCTTTCCTTAACTTTTTTTTTAAAACTTCAGATTGTTCTACAGCACTTTCATGTAATATTGGCAGCAACTTAAAATCCATACTTTTAATTGCTTCATTTTTTGACTGTCAGCACTACCAATTTGTTCAGTCAATGTAGGCATGTAAGAGCAGAGAGCAAAATATTCACAAACATATTTCCAAATTAATGCCTTTTCTTTGCAAGCAGCTACCCTCACTGACAGCTCTGTTTGAAGATTTTTAGTTATTATTTGTAGTCCAGTAGCATCAATGGATCTCAGAGGGAGCTCTATTGCATCAGATACTGAATACATACAACAACACATTTTGCTCCCCCAAATACGTAGTGTAAAGGAAATCTAAATAACGAAGTCAGATAAGCCTAGATTGCTGCCCTGATGGGTTTTTCCAGTGATTTCAGTAAGGTGATGTGTGCCTTTTTTGGCTGGAAAGCATTGTGAAATGTTCTCCCTATAGGCATATACAGATACCTGCTTAACACACAGAACAGAGGTCAGAAACTGATGTTGATACTGCTCCACCATTCTGGAAACCAACATCCAGACTTTTGAGATATGAAGAAGTGATGGATCTACATTTTCCTGGTTTTTCATTTCCAGTTCTGTAAACACCTAATCTTAACATCTCATGAGCCTCATTTATAATAACCTCCAAAAATCTACTACTACCCTTTAATTAACAAGAGAGAAAATTCTACTATTTTTCTCTGGTATAATTCCTCTTCCCAATGAAGCCTGAATAAAGCCTGAATTCTGAATAATGTTGATATATTGGCTCACTTAGAAAAGCATTGTTAGCAGCTGATTGCTTATATAATCTCCTTGGCAATTTTTTTTACATTTAGGTTGTCCTTATTTTGTTACAAGAAAAGAACATAGAGGTTTTTACTTCAATTTGGTCCATTAATTTTCGTAAGTCATTTGCACAGCAAGGTATTTAACCAACCTCCTATGCAGTTTCAATGAGACACTATTTCTAAAGAACTTAAATTGAGCACTTTTAGTCTAAGGCTCAAGTCTTTCATTAGAAACAGACCACGTTATCTGTGAAAGATTAATGCCCATATGAACAAGAAGGGGTAATGTAATCAGGAATAGTAGTCTTATATCATCATAAAAAATGGGGCTTACTTAAAATCATAGTAAAAAAGATTCAAAGTTTTTTTTTAAAAAACCCATGACTGATTCTTTTATTGTTAACAACAAATTAAAATTAATTATCTCCTAATCATACAAGAACACACTCTGATGCTCCAGTCATATTTTGTGGTGATTATAAAGGCAGGTGTGGAGCAATGGGAATGCTCAACTAACACTCATGAAAGGCATGAATTGCTAGAATTAGTTCTTCAAGTTGTGCTAATTTTCTTTTGGGTTTTCCAATCTGTATGGAAGTAGGAGGATTCATACTTTTTTATTCCCAAAGATGTTCTGTTCAGAGAAGTACATTTTGGTGATTTGTAGATGCACAGCTTTTCAGCCAAGCAATTTGAAGATGTATTCAAGCTGGATACATCTCCCTGAAATTCTAGGAACTGTAATGATAGAGAAGGTGAAGAGCAGCTCCAAAATTCTTCATGCCCATTCATCTTCCTTTTGTTAAATTTTCTAATATTATGTTGGAGAATTAAGAAGCCTTTGAAAAAACCAAAGAAGCAAAAAATCCAAATCAAAACTTTGATTACAGTTTGCTACAAAGTATCTTTCTAATCAGTGTGCTTTTGATTTTGCTCTATATGGTATATAATGTTTTGCTGAATATTTACTTTTTTTCTTTTTTTCTGTATGCATGCTGAATGCTCTCCCTGTGATACATGGATATCATGGAACTCAATTCTAACTTATTTTTCTCCATCCCCTGATATCCTTTTTACTTAACTTAAACAAAAATGTTTTACTCATAAAACCATACATTATAAACATCTCACTAAATGAGCTACAAAAGTGAATTATGTCTAGTGTTCCTTGTGTATATTTCTAATTTATTTTTAGAATACCAACCATCTTTTTATTTGACATTTGTACAGCTCCTAGCATAACAGAATTGTGGTATATCATCTGATGTTTTTACATAAGTCAAGCTCTCACTTTAGATGAAAGCATGTTTGTGCTTTTTGTGCAATGCCAAAGATTATACCCGAAGAGAGGTGTGTCATGCAGAAACACCAACTTTGGCAATAGTGACTTAAGGTAAAAGGGATAGACAATAGGAAGGATCCTCTGTCACAGCTAAAATCCACAAAAGAGATATTATTCTCTTTTCAGTTTAAATTTCATGTGGTCTTATGATTGTTTTGAATTTTTTTTAGCTGGGCACTGTAGATTTAGCTAATGCCATAAACTTGATAAGTTATGATACTCTCAGCATGCCAAAACTGTGTTAAATCCATGTCTTTTAAGCTCTTTTGTAATTTTAAAATTCCTAATAAGTAGCACAAAATGCAATTACCAATAGACCCTAGTTGTTATTTTAAAAAATAAACAATGGTACTTGAATGTTCATTTTTTAAGTAGTGATTAAAAAAAAAAAAAAAAAAAAAAAAAAAAAA
>WHYT01016060.1:49595-113841 GCA_009806455.1 Tetrax tetrax
CCTCCCTGACTAGATCAGGTTGCTCAGAGCCCCATCCAGCCTGGCCTTGAACGTTTCCAGGGATGGGGCATCAACCACCTCTCTGGGCAACCTGTTCCAGTGCTCTACAACTCTCATTGTGAAAAATTTTTTCCTAATATCTAATCTAAACCTGTGATTCTTATAGTGTAGTCATCATGACAATGTTAAAAAGACATGACCACAAATAGAGCCTGGCAGTATGTCTGTAAACCATTGAGTCTGGCCTAACTTCAAGCATGAGGAAATGACTGAAAACTGTTAATCCTGACTCATCTGTCTCCAACAAGAGTTGCTTTAGTGAACTAGTGTCAAGACAGTAGTAGTGGACTCAAGTATTACACTTGCTTCAATAAATAGTGATCCGTTACAGGATAATAAATCTACAGTAATCCATCAAACTAATGTAAAATCTTCCAAGAACAATCATAACCATCATTGTTAATTCACATGGGGAATATCTGGCTGATACCTCTTTTGCTGCCCTCAGCTTCTGTACCTCTTCCCTTGTGTATTTCCAGGAAGACAAATCACTGTTACATACTTTAAATCTTTGCAGGAGTTTTTGCTTTATATTTTTTGCTTTTGACGTTTAAGTGAAACATCATGCATCACTGGTATATTGACAAGGCTACAGATGGTAAGAAATCCATGAAGCACACCTAACCATCTATATAGAAAGCATAGCCTTTTCACAGCTAAATTAGAACAGACAAGGGTTTTGTTGGTCAGAATAATATTTGTCCTTCATTAAGTGGTATGCAAGATGACTGATAACATGGGAAAATGCCTCTTTTGGTTGATGAGGTCTTTGTTGTTATAGTCAGAACACCCAGTACATTGATTCATTGTGATATTGACTTTTGAAAATGAATTGAAAAGCACCATTATTGAGGGGGACTCAAGACAGGAAGAAGACAGTCTTAGTAATGCACCATGGTTCAGATGAATGCAGTCATTCAGATTATTGAACAAATCAGTACAAAGTGTAAGAAAAAACAAAAGGCAGGGAAACTGTCAGAGTCACAGTTCTGGTAAAGAAAACCTATTTAGGCTTTCTTGCTGCCACCTTTATTGCCTTCATAGACATAATATATTTAGCAATAACAATCTTCCCTGACCTTTTTTTCTAATCAAATTGTGAGTCTTTGTACCGGAGAAAAGTGATTGTGATATTCCATTTCGTTTGTGCCCCCTTCTGGATGAGATACCATATCTTCCAGCGTGTCAGAAGCTCCATTTCCAGAATTACATGCAAGCCGTTGTAAAAATTGCTGTTAAAAAATACTATCCACAGTGCTGACATTTTGGCCTGGTGATGAATGTTTTGGCAAAATAAGACTATTTCCTCCAGAAAGGTCAAAGCCAAGGGAATCGATTAACATAGCACCTGCTTACGAGGAAAGTTGGTGTGTTGAAATAAAAATTGTCTTCATTTTTCTTTTGTCCTTCCATATAAGAAGATTATTATTTTGTGCTTCCACAAACTAAATAAGAAGGAGGAATGGAAAGAAATCCATAGGCTTTATCATGCCCATCTCTGTAACTGTTAAGTCCCAGAAACACCATGGGCTATATTCCTTTGTATCTGTTAGTCCTCATCCTGTTCTGCATGAGGGCCAACATGCCTGTTCATTTCTAGCGTCTATACAAGCTGCTTCCTTAAAATATCTTTAATAGATTAATGTATATAGAAGAAAGATTAGAGAGAGTCTTAATTACCAAAGAAAAGATTTATTTGTTCTTCCTCTTCCATCTCTTCATCCTATCTTGGCCAAACAGCTCTCTCCTGCTGTTATTCTCACTTTTAAGGATATGTTGGTATTATGATGGGGGAGAGCTCTTCTGCCTCATTTTTGCCATTAAAAATTTAGGAATTCTTTCTCTGGTTTTGCTCATCTTGAATGTTTGCAATTAAGTAAATAACTGTCAAGTTATGAATTTTTAGGTATACTCTTCCTGATAGGTGGATATAACCTAACTCCAGGTATTTGGCATGAGAATCAAAATACACCATTTTACATTTCTGTTTCACATTGACTTTCTTTTTAATTGCAGTTTTCAGACACTGCTATTGCTGGGAATTTTATTAATATTATTTCCTTCCTTTAATGTGCTCTGAAGTATTATTCTGAGAACCTTTGACTTTGCTGCCAGAAGCTAGGATGACAGGTGTGGAGAATTAGCCTCAGAAAATATAAGACTTTTACAATAAAAAAAAATAATTAAGCATTTTATTCAGAGTAGTGAAAATGTCACGCCTCACTTGTGGGAAACTGTTGTGGATTCTGTAAGTAAAATTTTCTTGTCCCAAGAGGAGCTTTAGTAGATCTTGTCATTACTGCTCTTCTACATTCAGAATGATGCCCTTGTCCTCTCTGCACCACTTCTCTGATAACTAGCATGAGAGTGCCTCATTGCTTTGGTAATTCTGCTCACTCCTCATCTCTACTCTCTCCTCACCCTAGTTGATCAGAAGACGATGTCACACAAAAGGCAGCAAACTTGTTAGTTCAGGAAAGAAGTAGGACATGATTTTATTTAGTCCATGCGTGACAGAGATGGTGAATTGAAGGATTTGTGGTGGTCTGAGTAAGGAAGCAGCCATACAGGCAGCCATAAACCTTTGTCTGTTGGACACAAAGCAAGTGAATACCTTTTCAAACAGTGGCTCTGAATTCACCGCTGGAGTTAAGTCAACTCCAAGAAGTTGCACTCGCTTGCAGCTTTGGGCCCTGGTGATGCTATCTCTCTTACCGATGTATGTATTGCTGCTAATCTGACTTTAAACCCCAGCATTCTTATTTGATTTCACATTCACTGCGTAATTGCAATATAAGAATGAAAATGCTTTTTAGAATGTAATTCATAAAGCAGCTTATGGCCTTGCATAATTAAAATGGCTAAATGGAAACAGCTCACTGCACTTTGAAATGCATACTAAGCTAACCAGAAATTTATTGGCGAGTGTAGTTTCTATGAGACTGTGGAAACTTTGGAAAGGTTTGATAACGGTGCAACCTAAATTACTCCAGGAGGTGCGCAAAATTAGCAGTAATTATTGCATGAGAGCTGTGTCACTGTGTCATCATAAATGGCATGCTAGATCTGCCAAAAAGCCTTCCATTTATAAGCAAATTGGATTCATTCTGCATTTTGTTCCTTGGCTCACAACTGCTTTTACCTGTATACATGTGATCCTGCATTTCCAGGCTGTTTTTTAAAATAAATTCAACAATGATTGGACTCAGATACCCTATTTTTAACTGAGAGCTAACCATATATGCAAGTGATGTGAGAAAATTTGCATGATTGATCAGAGCTTCCTCCAGCCCATCAAATTCACTTCTCTCCTGCCCGGCTAGAAAGACAGAGAAGACACAAAAGCTTTTCTACTGTGACTAATTAATTAGAATCCATGTAGAAATCTGTGAACTAAAACTTAGCAGTGTACTTACCATGAGCCAGCTAGACTCTCATCTTGAAGTGTCTATCTTCAGAGCATATTTTCAATGTATAATGCTGCATTAATTTACACAATTAAATGTGTAATTAATCACTTAAAGTAATTATTTTTCCTACTCCTGGTATGAAACTGGAGAAGCTGAGGCTCACTGTAACTTGACTTAATCAAGTTACAGTGCACCCAGAAATCAAGACCTGCTGTTTCTTAGCCCGGTGTTCCTGAGATGCTGCATGCCATTCTTCTCCTTCCCTTTCCCAACAGGATACCACACAGCGTCTCCTGTACCTTTACACGTCACTCTGAGGTTAAACAGCACCAGGGAATATAGTTCTTCACGGTCTGGCACCACCTCAGGGCTCTCCAGGAGGTTCGCCAGCCCACTGAGAGGCTATCAACAGCATCTTCCCATCTGTGGGTCTCCACTCCAGTTTTTTGCAGGCAGCTGTATTAGTCTTTTTTGAGACACGAAGATTCACAGAGCAGCTGTACTATTAAATCCTGAATAGGGTGATTCTGAACACAGTTTGTGCTTTGGGTTTTTCTGGGTTGTTCTTTTTTTTTGTTTTTTTTTTTTTAATTAAGCCTATTTTCATGGAAATGGGAGGTTTTGCTCTTGGAAAACAAATAAATGGTGTATTCCCCCCCCTTCAACTCCCCCAGTATGCTGTCACAATTCATGAAAACTCTTCTTCTTCTATGCCCCTCCCAGCTAATGGACTCTGATTCTCATGCATATGAGGGATATGAACTTCCAGCATGAATGGGTGGATACTGCCAATAAAAAGCTTACACCGCTTTCAGCGACTGCTATGCATATGTCCCCTCCCCCCATCATTAATTTTCAAGCACTGAGATTGCAGTAATTTCTGCTTGTAAGTGGCATGTTGATGTGTTTATTACTCTGCAGTTGAGTTCAGGACTGTTTCTCATTTCTTTTTTGCAGTGCTCATCATCACCCAGTTAGCTATAGACTAATGGGGCTGAGGCCCTATCTAAGACCCAAAGAATCTGACGCCTAGAGAATTGTTGATATCAACCTGCTGATCACATAAACTTTCTCTGTTTCTAATTCTTCAAGTACTCACAGTCTTTCAGGCTGTAATATGAGGGCTGCGTCATGGAATTTGATCTTCATATTCAGCAATTTCAAGGAGTATTCTGTTTCAAGCAGTGATTCCTGATTATGTTTTAATTGCATGTTCTTTGGGAAATACTGCAGTCATATCCCTGGCTGTCTGAGAGATACAAGTGCTGTCATAAATGCGATAGGGAAGATACTGATCCTAAAAAAAACATTACAGGCACAGAGTAGAGGGATTATGCTATCTCCCTTGTAACCCTTTGCTAGTTTTCCAACTATTTGGTGCATCATCTGTGTTCATTTCCCAGTGAGTGTTAGCCACTTTTGAGCCAGCATGGGTTCTGTGCAGACCTTGGGTGTGCAGGATTCCATAATTGCTGCAATGCTATGTTGCCTTCTGCTAGACTCTTTTCTGTTGCAGGGATCTCTCTGCTGGCATTGGCAGAAGAACCTGGCCTAGCTCCACTGCTACCATATGGCAACTGGTTGATCCACAGATGCCTCTTAGTCCATGCTGCAATAGGATGACGGACTCCTCTGTCAGTCCTCCACGTTAGCACATATTGAAAATTTACTTAAAAGTATTGACTCCGAAGGATGCTTAACCTTGATGTACGAGGACTGCTCTTAAGTCCAAACTGCTGTCTGGAGAGCTGGAGACCCTCCAAAGCAGAGCCCCTCTGAAAATGTCACCCTCTGTGGATGGCAGAGCGAGATCCATGCCCCTGGCAGCCAAGGCAGCCGCTTGCCTCTGCCATCAGAGCAGGTTGAGTGCAGGCTGTTCCCGAGACGCCCATCTGGATGGTCATCAGGCAGATCATGGAGCACATTGGGCCAGTGAACAGACCTTGAGCTTTTACTAGATGTAGCCATTGATTTCCAAGGCGATGTATTAACCCTGCACTTCTTTGTTAATGATCAAAATAAAAAGAGCTAAGGTCTGCATCTGAGAAATCTGAAAGGAAACCTAAGCAGCACATTAGGTTTTAGAAGAAACTTCATGCTGTGGGTTTCATTGGCATTTTATTGGAGTTTGAATTGCTAGTAAAAGAAGAATCACAGAATGGGAAGTGAAGTCAGGCACCGGAGCTGAAGTACAGTTTTCACAAATGAATTTTATTGCTAGATATTCAAACAGGACTGATCTGAAAAGTACCGGAAGATCATTACCGTTCACAGATTGTTGATAGCATCTTGGTTTTAGAGACTGGTTCTGAATGATTCTTCCTGAGTAAATTGCATGGAACTTATTTTACTGCTCCAGAAGGCTAAAGGACGAAAGCAGCTCTGCCAGGACTTGAAGCAGAATATTGCAGGGGCCCAGGTGATGCAAGCCTCAAGGCTGTGCCAATAAAGCTGTAACGACATTCTTCAGTACTGTACACCTCTCGTGAATAGCTCCTGGTCTGATGGTTTTAGGGGGGCAAAGCTGTTTCAGTGTTAACAGATGTGATGGGAACTCTTTAAAAGCAGTATATTCCAGCTCAATGCTTGTTTAAGTTAAAGATTTCCAGGTACAATAGGCAATATTAAAAGTTTACCATCTTCACCTATTAATACACAGTCCCATTCCAGGATTATCTACATACACAAATGAAAAATTCCCGCCTTCTCAGTTTAAAGTTTAAGAAGTTACATTTTGTAAACCAAATTAAACATACACAAGTAAACATATATCCACCTCTATAATAAATAAAAACTTCTGAAAGAACAAAATGGTACGATGTTGCTATGACTGGCTTGTACAATGTAATTGTTATGTTTCTAGCAGTTCTGTGCTCAGAGTGGTACTCCAATGTTATCTCACAATATATGAAATGAACTCAGGGGTCTATAAAACTATTTAGCAAATGATGACTGCCTTTAATATAAAGGTAAGAGATGATGGTTAACACTGGACAATTCTGATTTTTTGTTTCTGTTGTGTTTCAGTCACTCCCAGCCGATGATAGTCAGGTGATGCTCAGCATGTCTGAAAATTTTTCTTCAAGTGTAATTTATTTTTCAATTAGACTGAACATATTTCTAGGATTTCTAGGAAAACGTGATTTTAAAATGAGACATAGCAAATAATCAGTAAACAACCATCTTTGTGTACCTTCTTTTGACCCCAGAAACCAGTAAACTTTTGTACCTGAATCTAGGATTAAGTAATTAAGTTATTTTGCAATACTCTTGTGATAGTAAAAAAAATTTAACCTTTGCTTATGAATAACAGGAAAATTATTGATGAGGTCTTGAGGTGCTTGAATAAATAACACTATTTTGTAGCTTTTGGGAACCAAGAATGGAAATGTGTTTGACTTCTGTCCTCTTTCTCAAACAGCCTCTCTACTTCCCCACCTCCTCCCTCACCCCAAATGCCACAAGACTCAGGAAGAAGGAGAGTTGAGGCTTTGTAAATACTCCTTGTGTCATCCTAAAGTCTATATTATTGGATATCTTATTGTGTACAAGAAATATGACCCCAGTTCTGCCTTCACATCCTAAGTCTACCACAATAAAAATGGTCTCCTTAGATTTCATATAATATCAAGAGAAAAGATAGGAGCAAAAAGGTTGAGTCCTACTTTCTGTCTGTCTTCCCTCTCAAAGAATCAGAGAAGTATAATGTGCTAATGAAAATACTGGATGGAAGAAGAGAATGGAGGACTGGTACTCTAATATAAAATAATGACCTATGAAACATGAAGAGGTTTTTGAGTGGTGGAGTCTTCTGCAAAAAGAATTGTGAGATTTTTGAGATACGTGAAGAAAGAAGAGAAAGAGCAGGTTTGTAAAGAAATTACCTGTGTAATCTGTGTAGACATAAATGTTATCTAAACCAAATCCAAATTTACAAAATGGTTTTAATTAGCATCTTCTCCATAGAATTTGTGTATTTTGTATGTTAAATTGAAGTATTGTTTACCTGCCCTCTTTAGAGCTTACTTGTATGATTAACATGTTGTAGTCCAAAATGAAAACCTTGCTGTCTCAGTTCCACTGTGGTTTGGAAAGAACGGAAACGGTCCTTCCTTTTCACTCTTATTTTTAGAAGGTTGTCCAAATCTGAAAAGTGAGAACAAGGTGATCTGAATGCTGTCCTTTGGCACTGATTTAGTGTACTTCTTTGGAAACTTACTCTATTCTGTGCCTCAGTTTCACCATTAAGAGGGGATTCGGTGCTTTTGTACTGTATGTTACAGATAGTGATAGTTTATTAATATTTACTTTCACCTTGTGATTCTTAGGTGGAAGGCTGTATTCAAATACAAAATGTTACTTCTCTACAATTCTAGTTTCCATGCTAAAACACTACAAAAAACCTTTGCGAAGCCAACTCGTGGTGGTGTTGGTCCAGCTTTAGTTAGTACTGCATGTCACTGTAGAGAAAAAATTACACTTCTTGTTCTTCCTCCTACAGAACTCTTGATAAACATTTCAAATGGCAGTGGCATAATTATCTTTGATTAGTGACTGTGCTAAGTTTAAAATAAAAAAAAAAAAAAGTAAAGTAGATGTTGATTACCAAGCACTAATGTAGTGCTTTCATGCACAGCTATAATTCTACTCATGAATATACATTAATCTTCTGCATCGGTTGTTATCTTTATCTACAATCAAAAGACACTAACCAACGCAGCTTCATTCTGTTTTATGGAACGTAAAGGAAGCATAGCAATGACCATAGTGCAGGATATTTCTGGATGGTAAAAAAAAAAAAAAAAAAAAAAAAAAAGCTATGAAAAGCTGCAATTAAAATCAGTGGATTTCAGATAAAACCTTGAGTGACAACAGGTTCCAGAGAAGTTCTGCTCTGCTGCCATTTTTTCAGTCTTTCCCATATCCTGGCTCAGCACTGTGCAGGCTGAAATGCTGGGCTTGGTATCGCGTGTGTGCTGCTCCTGCTAATTTCCAGAGCAGATATAATTGTTGCATCCAGTGAGGTGGGGCTCCCGAGGGACACGAGTGCTGTGGGGCTTAAAAACCCAGAAGAGCTTGTTGCCATAGTAGCCTCCCGTGGAGCATTTGCTCCTTTCGTTGCTTTTCAGATGCATCTCAATCTTACGCTGTTTCAAAGTTAGTTTTTATTTTGTGGTAGGCTACATCTGATTGAACCTGTCAGATCTCCCTAACCAATTTTTAAAATATCAGTTCTCTCATGCAGTGTGTTAGGGCAAGCTAAATGTTTGAATCTAATTGGAATTTTTTCTTTTTTTTTTTTTTGGCTTTTCCCTTCAGTCATAGAAGGTAAGAACAAGAGTTCAGTGAAAACCAATCTGAGAAGAGTACAGTCAGCAGATTAGGGGTCTGTTCTGAGTCTTCATTTTCCACTTTCATTATTCTGACTGATCTTTGGCAAAGCACGGCAGGTGTGTGGGCTGTATTTCCAACTCAACTTTTTTTTTCGGCAGCCGTGCAGCAGACTCTAAGATGGCAATTGATTGTAGCACTGTACAACTTAAACATGTCTGTGAACTGCGATAACTGTGTGACTATTCCCCTGGGCTTTCTAAAACAGCTCAAAGTTTTGTACATACATTCTGTGCGTTCCTGCCGGGCTGAATCTGACAGGACGCTCTCTTTGCAACTGCGATTTGCAACTGAGCTTGTAGTGCTCAGTGATGCTCATGGTGCTCATCCTTCCAGCAGGGACAAAGACACAGAGGTTCTCCTCTCCTTCAAAGAACAATGCAGAAAGGTGTTTGCATTTCCCAGTGTGTTGCTTCACCACACAATTCAGTCCCCTCAAATTGTTGTATACAAGAAATGATCATTCCCATCACTCTGAAGGAGTAAAGACAAGTGCCTAATCTTTTCGTATAGATGTTCCTCGTACCTTCCACATTGAAGTGTGAAATGTTGTGTTATCGCTCTCCAAAAAGGTACTGTGAGTAATTCTTACTGAAAGCAGGGGGAGAGGAAAATAACATTTTCAAACAAGTTCTGCTAGTTGTTTTGTGACAGTGTAGCTTAAAATGTATTCACAAGGAGACCAGTGTGATTTCTGCTACTGGCTTGATTTGGTGCCATGATTTTAAGTGGACTTGGTGTTTTGCAAGGAGAAATAAAATTGTTTTGTACCTGTCTTTAAAAACAGCTAGACAAAGAAAATAATGAGGTAGAATTGGGAAGCACGGTGGCTCAAGGTCGCTGGCTGCATGTGTTTAATCCGTCAAGATAAGCCTAGGAAGCACTTGGCTCTGATTTTTCTTTCCGTTATTTCACCCTGAATGCAGTAGTAGGGCTCTTATTTTAAATGAATATGAGATGAGTTTCAGGTCTTATTCACAATTCTGACTTCGTAGCTCAGACTCGTCACTACTAAAAGATGGAAGAAATGTACAAGAATGATTCATTCCCAAGAATAAAAGCCCACAATGAAAACCCAAGCCAGCAGGTCTATAATATGCTTGAGCCTGGCCCAGCATACTAGATTATCTTAGAATTCAGCAAAAATTGCCTTTTTTTCCCAGGTGACATCCAGAACACAGCTTTTCAAGGTCAGAGAACTGCTAAAGCTCATCCAGCCATTCTCTTTTCTAAACATTTTGGGAGATGGGAAGGAGCAAAGGGAAGCTGTTGCCTTTGTGACATCCTCAGTTTGTTAAACTAGATTAGCCATTGTATCTGACCCATTTTTAGACTTCTTTATTCTTCCCAGGCTTCCAATTTGAGCCAGGGACTGAAAGCTGCAAATTGTCGCTTTTACAGCAATGACAAGAGAGCTGAGTTCAGCTAGTTTTTCATTTAAAATCATCCTGTATCCCCAAACTAGATTTACATTAGGCCTGAATCTAGTCTGAATAAGACTCTTGATCTTTCTGAGATTATTGTGGTGTGAGATGGACAGGTTTTCTCAAATTCATTGCATTATACTCGTACAGATGCTTTGTTGGAGATACCATTTCTGGGAATGTACTTTCTAATTACTCCTAATCTGATTTAATATTCACATGGACAACATATTTCCTTTGCCTATAAATTACAGTGGTACCCATGCAGCTAATTTGATTTCTAAATATCTTGTACCAAGAATAATTTTTCCTCCTCCTTTTCATTAACTGAATTCAGTATGTAATTGTTGGTGTTTTCTGTGTGGTGGCAACATGCCTGTAATGGTGGGATTATGACACTAGCTCAGTTGGATTTAATGTAATGCTTTACAGTCAGTGGCTTTGAAATCAGGAACGTAGTGAAAATAAAGAAGATTAAAACTAATTGGACTTCTTTTTTTTTCCCGGTTGCCATAATAAAGCCTGATATGTACGTTACATGCACTGGCATAGAGCACTGCAAACCTAACATCGCTTCTGTAGATGCAGAGGACTTTTGGACTCAAGAAAATGGTGGAGGTTCGCTCCACTATCCAGAACAGAGTGCATTATCCCACGGGGTTCTACAGAAAGACCTGGTTTTTTGTATGCCAAAACCAGAACAGAATTAACCTGTCCTCTAGTGTAGATGGGATGTCAAGTTTCCTCACATAACAGTGCAAACAAAGGGATAAAGATATAAAAGCAAAGGTTGCAGGTTCATAAATCAGTGTTTTAAAGTGTATCAGTTAATCATATGCTCAGTGTTAGACCAAAAGTATATATAAAATGCAATTTGACTTGTAACATTGAACAAAGCCTGGTTGTTTATGAGTCAGAAAGGCAAAACTCGTAACATAATTGAACTTGCAAAACAGATGTGCTATTATTTGACCCTTCCTGAATAAGCAAGTAGAATATTTATACATTCAAGTCTCTGTGTCTAATTGTGTTTGTGCGTGTAGTTACCTATTGCAATTACTGTTCATTGACTTTATGCATGTATTTTTAAAAATCTGACTTCATAAATCCACATCTCTAATTTTATTGCCTCTCGCAGATGTATCTGAGGCTTGTGTATATATAAGATAAAGTAACTTCTAGCTGAAGGTGGCACAGTCAGACCCACCAATTATGTACTGTTTTTTCTTTGAGAAAGGGTCATTTGGTAAATAAATAAACCAAGAGAAAAGTCAGTTTAAGGATTGATTGGAGCACAAGGAAGTTAATGTTTGTATAAAGAATGAGAAGCAGAGACTGAGCCTTAAAGCTTGGGGTGCGTTTTGGTAGTAGCTAGGATTTTTCCTTGACTAATGGCAATTCACTCTCCTCTGAGCTTCAAATGACCCTGAGTCTCACCACACCAACATATATGCTCAAGTCTTTCAGGTGGAGGTAAAGAAAAAAAGCCATTTTCCCCTTTAAAACTTAGATATTTTTTGATCTGCCCAAAATAGAGTTGTAGGTAGTACATAACTAACCTTCATGCCAAAAATTTACCTTTTTTCCCCAAGTGAAAAGGATTGGATTTTGATTTTAAAACAGAAATCACTTTAGAGTTGCAGTTCAGGGACTGTACAGAATGATATTTGGACTACAGAATATAGAATAAAAATTAAAATACTACCTGGTAAGATGTAGTAAGGCAGAGCACTCTTTAAGATGGCATTAGTCAAGATAAGTTAAACTGTTGAAAATATACTTTAATTCCAGTACTTTAAAAAGTAATCAGGTCTGTAAATTAAAGATGAAGAAGGAGATAAGTGATTTGAAATCTGAAAGACTGCAAAGTTGCCAACAACCCAAACAGGACACAGAATTCCTAACTAAAAATGAGCTATTAAAATTTGGAAAGCGCAGACTCTGGGTAGGCCAAAAGAGTAAATGAAAAGTCTTTATGCCAAGTTGTAGCAGATGAAAATGGTGTCACCAAAAATCTTCAAGCTTCCTTTTTTTTTATTTCTTTTTTTCTTCTTAACATATGTATGGCTATAATAATACATGTAAGTATCCAAGGGATGTTAGTTTTTGTGAACTCTTTTGAAAGTTGTCAATCCTTGGTCACAGATCTATGTGAACAGAAGTATGAATTGCTGTTTATATTGTTTTTACGACAAGAGAAGGAAAATTTCAAGGGAAAAAAAAAAAGGAGTTAATTCCTCTTGTCAGCTACTGACTTCCCATTTTGCCACTGAAAATCTTTAATTCATACTTGAACATCTCTACTAACTCCTATTATGCTCCTAGAAAGACCTAAATTTTTCATTTGTTTCTGAGCACAAGCATGCCAGTGGGGCTATTTGGATTACAATGTGAACATTCCTTGATGTGTCTTTCCAGAATCGAGTTGCAAATAATAGTAAAAAAGATAATCAGTTGAGGTGGTTAGGGGAAGAGTTTCTGTGCTTCATGGGACTAGGGTGAAACCAGCCAACATTATAAAATTACAGCAAGTAACCTCTTAGATCCCTTTCCATCAGGATTTGTGTAACCTAGACTACTGCAGCTACCTATGTTCACTTTCCTAAAGCATCTGTTACCATAATATTGGGGTACACGTCACATATGACATATGAAATAAATTTCAGAAGTGCATCTCACTACACAGGAGTCCAAATCACTTTACATAGTCATTTTAAATGAGTCTAGAAATACAAAGAAAGTCTCTGCTGGTGCATGGGCAACCATCTTACCAGCATTCAGCAACACACAGATCCCAGAGAAGCTCCTGTTGACACCCTATTGATGTGCACACGCTGACTGTAGTACTGCAGAAAACACTGCCTGTCATTGTGGTCAGTAAATTTTCGTGTAACAGCAGAATGTACAAAGCTTGGCTGATGTTTTTTTTTTTTCAAATGGCTGAATCTAAAACGTAGTTTCTCCAAAGCCTTCTCGGAGTCTGACTAGTTAAGCCTGCAGTCCTACTTGTCTGCTAACTAGGATACCTCAGCGCTCATCCGCTGAGCCAACACATACATCTTTTCTTCAGTGAGCAGCGTGGTGCTTAATCTCCAGCAGGATTCAGAAATGAGATTTTCCCTTCCCCATAACACCTGCAAAGACTGATCAAATGAATACTCTTAGAACAGAAAGCCAGGTGAGATTTCATACTGAACACAGGGGAAAGGAAGAGGAAACGTGCTGTGTATTTCCCTTCTTTTTTTACTTACAACCTGATGTTTATAGCTTCTACACAGAGGATGAGAAACTGAGCTTCAAATCCTTCCATTGTTTGTTTAAAGCAGGAGTCTGCTTCTAGGAGCATGCGCTTGCACAGACTGAGATAAAGTTCTTAAAATTTCTGCTATCCAAGCCTTTCTGCAGCCCTTTCCTTCTTAGGAGGTGAAACTTAAGCCCATCTCCTTAGAATTCCCTGCCAAGAATTCAGATAATTGAGAGTGCCAGCTTCTCTGGATTAATAGAGTTTTAGCACTGGTATCGGGAAGATGATGGCATGGACAATAGCAGGGCACTTAGGGTTAGGTGTGGTGAAGCTATGTCTACCTCTCTTATGCTGACCTAGTCGCTGAGATGGCTTTAGTCCCACGTCAGTAAAAATTCAATTGGTGTCTCAAAGACTTTAACTTATAAAATAGTTCATAGTAGGAAATAAGAAAAATTTTTCCAATATAAATTAGAGGCTGAAGGAGAGTGAACAAAATGCAAAACAAAACTGCTTAGGACACAGTGGCGAACCTGCACATTCATGCATAAATTTTGTATCTTGATGACTGAGGGAACTGGGATGTCTTCAGCACATGATCTCCTTCAAAAAGATGGAGCTGTCACAGTTGCTTAAGACTTGATTCTTTTCTGTTTAAGATGGAGCATGCAGTCAGCTCCTGCATGGCCCACTTCTGCTTAGCTCTGGGTTTGGAGCATCCTCAGAGAATAGCGGGACCATATGGATGCATCTAGATTGCGTGCTTATTCCCTTTCTCAGCTGGAAAGAAGAAAAACCCTTAAAGGGAATCTGTGATTAAGCATAGGATAGTAATCAAAAGTGGGTAAGATACATATAAATACATTAAGCAAAAGGTATTAGCTCATTGATTAGTGGATGCAATAAAATAAATGTATTCCTTGTATAAAAGTCAACTGTACTTAAAACTTGTGCTACAGACACAGTACTCATGGTGCCATGTTTCATGATACTTAATGTGAAAGTATATTTTGACTTCTAAGCATTGGTAGCAATAAGACCAAGTCCTACCTTGTTATCATGTTAACTTTTTGATTAAGACTGAAATTAGATATTTGAATGAGCCTCTATTTTAGAAAAGTCAGTTGTTACAAAAGGCTTCCTTCTTCCTTTTTCTTTATAGTAGGTCTCAGGAGTTTCAGAAGCTTATGATAATGTTCATGATTAGTGTAAGACTTGTTTTATGTTCTGCTGCAGCAGACTGAAGTGTCCTTATATGCTTTGGTTGTCTTCTTTGATACACTCCAGAGAGCTAGAGCTTGTTTGCTCTGGGAATCAGTAGGTAGGATTACTCAGGGATGTCTCTGATGTCACCAAATATGTAAGATGTCCCATGGGATAATGCGAGATGGTTTGGTTTACCATCCTAAATGAGTAACTCATAACTCTACTGCTATTTTTAATAATTCTACTGCTATTTTTAAACAACTCTAAACAATATTGTGTTTCATCTCCTTAGTTTCCAGGTGAGGATTTTAAAGAGAACATATAGAAAAGGCTACATGAATTAAAATTTAATCTTTTTTTTCCCAATGAAAATTTTGTCGTAGCCAATGAATACTCAGCCACAGAATGCTACTCCAGTTTTTATCATCCAATGGAAAAAAAAACTGTTCTGTTGATGCCTGTTGTACTTGTTAGCAAGCTGTAATTATTACACTCTAGAAGTAGGCTGAAGTCTAACAGAGAAAGGGCCCTGCAGGCCTTTTCTTGACTATAACCCGTAATACTGGCCAGGATGTGAATTCTACAGCCTAACATCAGTAGGATCCCTAGGATAGACAGCAATTGCAATGGTGGGGTTTTGTGATAAACATGTTCTACTAGAAATGTCTATGTACTGCAATACACGCTAAAATCCAGTGATGGAAAATCATAGATTTCTGTTCCTAGCATCCCTGGCTGAATTCAAGCTAGAATCCTACAGATGAGAGACTTTATCTTCTTGGGTGAAGAAATAAGGACAGACATAATAATAGACTTCATTGCTCTGGTCTTAAGATGTCAAGAAAATAAGATTTGAAGAATGTGGAAACAGCAGTGTTTATTTTGCTGAAATATTGTTGGGGCAAATTGCACCTTTAGCAACTAATTAACAGTTGAATATTGACAGTTCAGTAAGTGTAACTACTGCGTGACCCATACCTATTATTCTGTAAGGCTGCCTTTTGCAATGAGAGTGAGCTAGAGGTTAATATTATACATTGGCAATGAAAAGGGAAAAGAGATACAAACAGGAAAATCCTCTTGAGCTTCCTTATGACAACTCATTTTGAGGTTTGAAAAGGACCTGAAAGAGGATGCCCTTTAGAGAAGAAAGTGTATCAATTTGCACAGATGCTGATTCTGCTGTACAACAGCTTCCTTGGTACAAAAGGGCTAAGATCTACTTGAACTGGTGCTTTGAAGTTAATTCTTTAAACTACCATAATCCCAGAAAGAGAATGAGCATTATTTTGATTCTTAGCATGGTGAGATACTATTCATTTTCATTTAAAAAAAAAATTATGCTATTAGAAAAGGCAAGAAGAATATATCACAATATTCCCTTTGAGGTTTTTTGCATTACAGTTTTTTTCCTCACTAGTGGATTTCATGATCTATTGGGCACACAAGTAGGGTCAGGAATGTAGGGGAGTGTATGAAAGTGGACTGGTGCTCTCAAACATCATTTATACACTTTGTACTTTATCTGGTGCTCATCACAAACACCACATTATAATCTAAAACCTACTCTAGTCTTCTCAAAGCATTTGTGATGTCAGAAGAGGAAAAATTTTCCCAATTTGGCTATATGTTCCCTGCCAGAAAACAGATGTACGGCTTGCACTATGCGGGAAAAGGAATGTACCCCAATTGAAAGTGTGAACAATCTTTGCTTGCATTTATAATTGTAAGGTGGAACAGATGGTGACAACTTAGTTGAATGTGAACAGTCCATTGAAATAACCTAAATTGTCAAGCTATTCTTCTATAGAAAGCAGTGTATGCACCATTCGAACAAATTGAAAGTAGCCATCACGTTATTGAATCGGGTGGAATTGCCTTACGCTGTGAGTTATGCTGGGCTTACAGGGTTTTGCAGAGCATAAGCTGTTTCATTTTGGTAGCTCTGAATGCTCCAAACCTGGGGGGAAAGTCTCGCAAGTTAACAAAAAAAAAAAATCCATAACCATTCTACTCTCTGACTCATTCTGCTGTAGAAAAAAAAAAACTTCTGGGCACATATCTAATGAGATTAACAGCATTAACAGAAATGTCATGTCTTCAGTTTTAAGCCCAAGGACAGACTGCTCTTATCAATAGGCTCCAGATCAGCAAGGCAAGGCAGTAGCCCAGATCAAAACAAGCTCCATCAAAAATATTGTTTTCTGCTTTTGTGAATGTAATGTGTTTACACTCAGCATTTTAAAAGCAGGTGGTCAAATGTCGTTGTGTAGGCATGGCATGCAGAATGAGAATAGGCTGTTTGATTTTTGTGTAACAGCCAAAACTTTCAGAGTCTCCATGTAGTACTTCAGAAGCGTTGACTGCTCCTCACGAAGACCCTGCTTCATGAGCAGACCTCTGCATAAGGGACCTAGACTCTTCTGTACAAAGTAAGAAGAAAATTGTACTTGCAGGACCAGTGTGCATGATAAAAAACTCAATTGCATTGAGCAGAGAGATATCTGAGATAGGCTCTAAAGATCTTAAGGAGAGGCGGTGGCTTAAATCCTACCCAGGGAAGTAAGGAGGGCTCTGAGATATAAGGAGTTACTGGGAGGTAACTTGGTGCCGATGTACTAAAGCAGCTGGTTTTGTGATAAACCTCTATCTGCACGCTATTTTCCTGTGATAAATCTGGTGAATGCAAGGTAGTTTATTTCTTTTTCATGCTGTTAAGCCTCTCTCTGATCAGGGACACGAACACTTAATTTTTCTGTTATTCCACAGTAGCTGTTTCTGTGCCTGTGCCATTTTTCCATCTTTGATTCTTCTCTTGCATGTAATTAGGTGTATAAGTGGCTCCCATCCTTCCTCAAAAATGAGAGAGAAGCCTGAGTTACCCCTCTACTCACACGCCCATAATACTCATCTGATATTTTATTATCCTTTTCCTACCTGGTTAGGAGCAGAGGTTTGAACCAAGTGGTCCAATACTAAAAGTGAATGTGTCAGCCATGGCATTACACATGATTTTGAGCAGAGGTCCTTTCGAATATCTCCTTTAGAAATTAATCTAAAGTAAAGCTTACTACAACATCCAGAGCTGGTGAAGTTACTTCTGTTTTCACCTGCAAATTGCAGGTGAGTGGAGCAAAACTCCCTGTTTAACTAGGAATTGCACTTCTGTCTCTTATAGACGGAACTGATAATTTATAAGATTAAAAGAGGGGATGAGTTGGAGATAGAAATCTGCTTTTTCAGTCTTAATCTGTTTATACTTTCGAGCTTTTTCTTTCCTATATTTCCATGGGAGTGTTGAGTACTTGCAAAAATACACTGAGTTTTGAAAATTAAGGTGGAAAACTTTTCCTAAATAACTACTTGAAAAGAGGGAACAGGTATTTGGCATATTCAGCTATTTTCTAGTCCTGCATAATTTATCCTTCATTATGAATGGCTAGCAAAGGCCTAACATTACTATTCTTTAAATAAAATATAGCATATTGTTGAAGAACTGTAAGAAGATATATAAATTTTGCATGCTGCCATCATTTAGGCTATTAAATTGCATTTAGCAGTGGTCAACAGCTAAGCTATATAGCACTTTGGGTATTTTTTTTTTTTTTACAAATATAATGAATCTAATATTCTTCCTCTTGACACTTTTGACTTTGAGTTAAATGGGAAGCATCAGCAAGCCCCAGATAAGTAGTCATTTGTTTCGTACTGTGTGCTTAGAAAAGGGTGAAATTCCTTCCACTGTTGGCATTCCTAGTTAATCTACGCGTGCCATGAAGACTACCGGTTAGCAACCATTGTTTGAGCTTAAACAGATATAAAAGATAGCATTCCTATATCTTGCATATATATGTGTGTGTATGTGTTTGTGTGTGTAAATAAAATTCTCTTCAGGCTCTTTCTTTTATCTTGAGTATGGAAATGACTGTGTTGCTCAACTGATAAGGTAAAATGCTCTTTTAAAATTCTCATACAGAGGTTTTGATAAGGATATCTCTCAAGAATAAACATCTTTCTTTGGCCAGTGAATTTAATAAATGTAGAGAAAACATCAGCTTGCTAGCCTGTAGCACTTTCCAAGCCTGCATAAAGAAAAGGAAACTTAACTTATCATCATAATTGCAGTTTCTTGACTTAAAAAAAAGATGAATACTGTGAAATGTAACACAAGGGCTTGTTATAAGGACTTTCTTCTTTCAGAAGGAAAGGAAACCCTACTGTCTAGTACGATTTGTTGTAAATGCATTTTTGTCATTTGAAGAGCTCTTCTATAGATATTTTAGACATCGATTCCCCTGAAAACCCACCAAGTCGTGTTTTTTAAAGAAATGCAAACACTAGAAACAAGACATGCTTGCAGGCACCTTTCTGTTTTGGTGCTGTTACACACACAGCTTTGTGTGTAACAATAGGGGAAGAATGTTAACACGAATGAGAACAGAGAACAGAAATGCAATAAAAATGGAAATTAAATAAAAACAAGATTAGATCTATTTAATAAATGCAAAGCCTGAGTCCCTTCAATCCCGGGAGCCAAAGTAAGGATAGAGAAAGGCAAGTCCTTCAATTATTCATGGATACACATCAGCAGCAAGCAATTACTGCCTTTGGTTATAAGGATTCAGTTGGCATTGAGCACTTAAACCAGATGTCTTTTTCAAAAAGAACCTATATAACTTTGACAAGATATTAGCACCTATCCCCAATTATCTCCTTATTGAATCCAAGCGGTCATCCAGGAGAACATTTGTATTGTAGTTGTGATCAAAATAAAATATATTGAGTTATAGTTGTATTTATGTGGAATAGCGGTCCCTATCCACACACACACCTCCTCTTTGCTATGGTTTAATCATAATTTCATTGCAACAAGATTCAACAAGGAATCATTTTAGGAGAAAACTCCATTTGTCACTCTCTACTGTGGCGGTCTGATTCAATCTTTTCTCTTATAAACTGGATAATTGTAAAAAGGCCAATGATTCAAACTTCTCAGAAGAACATATAAGTATCTTTAAATTGCCACAAAGAGCATTCTGTAAATACATGAAGGTAGAGAAAAAAAAAAACCAAAACCTCTGTGCTTATTGAGAGTGATAACAAAAGAAATTAGGTTCAGTTAGTCATTTAAATTCTCCCCTATGTTTTTCTTTTCAATGTATTAGCAGGAGATTTGCATTTCTTCCTATCTCAGAGTAGCTTATCTGTCTCTCTAAGCTTTTGTTTTCACCCTCTGTTTTCTTTATATCAAATTTTAGTGTGCTTTGACACTCCTTTTCAAATAAAAATGTAAAACATTGGATTAATGAATTAGATGAAGTGTTCAGCTTACTATCTGCTCCTGTCTGTGTGAGTTTAAAACTTTATTGGGAATGCGGAATTAAATAGAGATATTAATGAAGTTCATACAAAATCATCCTTCCTCTGTAAAGTCCGGCGAGGGAAGTTTGCCGCGTGATACAAGCGAGGTGCTCCCAAAGGTAAATCTCATTTAAGACTGCAGCAATGACAGATGTACACTTCCCTGTATCTTAAATTTTCAGGCATGTAAGAGTTACCTCTCTCATCCAAAATCATAATGTTATAGAAAAGTGCTAAAGATTGGACTTACAAAACTGCGGAAAAATCAATCTTAGCTTGATAGGTCATTTGGTATAAGTTATTTTTCCTTTAATCTTTTCCAGGACCACAAGGAACACAAGATCAGCCGGCCAAAGCAGATGTCTAAGCACCTTCAGAGAGTCTGATGGTTTGTGTCATGCTGAGTGAAATCAAAAATTGCTACTGCTAAACTAGAGGTTTATAATTCTGCCCACAGTTTCAAGCCAAGAATACCGAGTTTTTAGATTGACTGATGGAAAGGGTGACAGGTCACAAATAGTTCGTACTGTCAGTTAAATGACACCCAAAATAGGCCAGCTATGTCAGAGGGATGTTATTCCTGATTCTCACGTAACCCTTGTGGACTTTTTCATGGAAGTTTAATTAATACCCCTGGTAAACACAGGGCCCGGCAAAGGTCATTTGAAATATTTACTTTTGTTAGCAATTGTATTGCAAAGGATGCATGTTCAATATATTCTGCCTGAACTGTTTCAGAAAAATGTCATTTGGGCTTTGGGGATAGACTGCTGCCTCATTAAGGTTAGTGAAAAGGGAAGGCTTGGTTCTATAGAGATTGAAGCAAAACAATGCTTTTTTTTCCCCTCAGTCCAAAATAGCAGATCTTTAAACCATAAGAATTTTGAATCTACTGTATTAACAAGCATAGTCCCAGAATTTGATTTGTAAACTCTTATTAAAAAACAAAACAAAACCAAAAACAAACAATAAATTAAGACCAGTTCTATAAACAGTACAGATCAAAACTTATTCCAAGTAATAAGAATCTACAAACTTAATGGACAAAACTATTGGGTTGCAAAAGGTGGTGCCTCAGTAATAAACACTTGAAAGTCCCAATACTTCTGTGACCATGACACCTCAATGACTCACAGCAAAGTTATGATCTGAGGAAAAGGTGTAGTTAACGACTCTGGAGTCCCACTTCTCAGAGACCGTAAACCTGCTGGATTAACAAATTCAAATCAGGGGATGCAATAGTATTGTGCCTGCCCCGGGAAGGCTACATGCCCAGACAGCCAAATAATCAAACACAGCTTAGAGCCCATATTCCTTCTGCCTCAAGCCATTATTTGTTACCTTGGAGAGAATGAGCACAAAGATTGGGTCCTCCTGTACAGACTTCCCAAGCACATCCTCTCTGCAGCTTGTTTCTATCTCTGTGCTCTGGCACGACAACGGTAAAAGCACTTTTTTTTTTTCTTTTTGGAGCCTATCTTTTCAAATAATAAGTGAGCATCCAAGAAAGCAACACTTTGCATTTGAACTATAAATCTGGAGAGGTGAAAAAAAGAGCAACAAATTAAATCCTCCTCTTCTCTAGCAAAAAATACTGCTTTTGTCTTAGTGAACATCCTTTATAATTCAGATATGCTGCTGCAGCACTCAGCAATACCAAACATCTATTCAAAGGGAATTCCTTTTGATTTTCCTTTTATTCCATTCCTCATACAATGTTCCAAGACAGCAATCATGTCTAAATGATTATTCAGCTGGATAGTCCCACCATTATCTTAATTGTTCATCCAACCTTGCTGCAATCCTTGCAACCACCACTGCTTATTTCAAAACTCCATTATCAGCTACTGGGTGGAAATAAAGAGCTTTAACCTTGGGATAGAAACAGCAAAGGGAAAAATCTTATATTTAAAGGTTATTTCAAAGAGTGGAGAGAAAAGGGAGGAGCAAATGATGTGGTTATTAGTAACCATCTTCAATCAAATTAAACACCGAATGAACAGATACTATAAGATGCTGATACATGTGCATATTATCAGGCTGAAGGTTTGCAATCTTTTAACTGAGATCTTCCTTAACTTTTGTAAGAAAGGATATTTCTGTTAAATATATGCATGATATGTATTTGGTCGCGGGTATTGGAGATGATTTTAAATGTATCTTTAGTGAAAGGATCATCTATTAAAAAGAGTATAGTGCTGCTGAAAACTTTTTAGTTGTGAGTTAACAGCACATATTGATGAAAAATCCCTCTTGCAAGCACATCTGGACCAATTCATAGAAAATATAATTTGGAGCAAAGGAAAAATCTAAGAAAAGACTAGACAATCTGCAGAAAATTGGAACCAGTGGGATTAGCTGATTAAAAAATATTACTGCTGTAATGGTATCTTATGAGGAGGCTGGGTGGGTTGTTTCTCATCTCTCATAACGTGCCACCACTGCTGCATTGTTCTAAATGTCGCCCTTTATGTTCTTCCAGTGTATAGATTGCTTTTGTGAAGAGGCACAGGGGATGTGACAGCAAGGTGGAGTTTTTTTCCATCTCTGATGTACTTAGTAACAGCTCCAGCAAAACAGCAGTCTGTGGAAGTTTACCTACTGCATTCTGCTGAAGTCGGAGCCTCTGGTGTCTTCCCCTGCGTGCACGTACCCACCACTCCTAGAAGGACCACAAAAATGAAAATGTAGTTTGTATATCTTTCCCAGGGGAGTGTGAGGTGGTAGGTACAGGACAGAGCTGCAGCTCCAGGCCAGCTCCAGACTTACCTCGCTGAAAGATTGTGAAAAGCAAATAGTGCTGATGACAGTGAATGAAACCTGCAGATCCCAGTAACAAGCTTAGAGATGCCACACATGTTGTCCCAGAGCTGTACTCTTACTTTCTTAGAAATTTGTCCAGGGAAAAAAAGACAATATTAATTTAGTGATGTGCCCATTTCTTTGGAATGTTAGACAACTGACTTGAGACAGTGTTTTCAACTGAGGCTTGCGGAGAAACACCATAGCCTACACCCAGATCAGCAGCTCCATTGAGCTGCACCTATGCCATCATCAGATTTTGGCTGCAAAATATGCGTGTGGTTCACTTTCGTGTTTGCTGCTAACTGGCATCGCTCCGCATTGGTGCCACATCCAGTGCTTGGGGATGTGTTAGGTGTGGGTGATGTGCATGCACATGATGGGCATGCTGTGGTATGTGCCTGTATCGCTGCCCAGGCTCTGTCAGATGAAGAAACAGAGCAGCGCAGATAACACCATGCACCCCAGCACCGCAGGAAACCATTAATCCAGAGAGGATTTGCTCTTTGTTAAAGAAAGATTGCCTCTGCAATGGTGCAGTCTCTTTTCCTTACCCCATTTCCCAACTCACATGTTACTTTCTGAACAACTCCATAAAAACAATGACTTAAAGGAGGGCGGCATCTATGCATAACATTTTGTCATTTTCTCTAATTTTCTGTCTCTACTGTTCTAATCACTGCCAATGCTATCTTCAAGTCTCAATTGCTCTATTTTTTATCTAAGCCTACACAAGCTATTTCTACGGTAGTCTTCTGTTCATTTTCCCATTATTTCTTAGCTAAAACTTTCCAATTATTTTGTCTTTAGTTAAAAGACTTCACTGCTTCAAATTCACCCTGGGCAACTTCATTATTTTCCTTTCCAGCTATCTATCCTGTGTCAATTACAGGACCATTTTTTTGCTATCTTACCAAAGCAATGATACTTCAGTCCAGTTTTCTAATACAGTGATAAAGCTGTTTGACTCACATTTTTTTTTTTTTTAATTGCTCATGGATTTCAATCTAGTTTGTGAAATTCATTTGTATTTTAAATGCGATGAAGTGGAAATGTGATGATCTTTTAAACGAGCAGAAGACGTTAATACAGGCATCACTGCCACCCTGTCAACTTTGACCTCGCTTTGCATGCTGACAGAGCTGTCTACCATGAAAAGGGCTCAATACAGATGGCTGATTTTTATTGATAAATGTGCCTTGTTAGCGGCATTGCTAAGGTACTTGACACACTGAATCAAAGAGCCGACCTTGGTACAAGAATACTGTACCTCGTTACAGTGGGAAGAATACTGAGAAGAAACACCTATTTTATAGGTGCTTATTTCTCGTATTATGTTGTAATCCTTTACATTTACAATGCATGAGTTATTATTAGAAGTATACCTTAACCAGAATAACAGCTTCAGATATTTTGGAGATACTTGGGTCTGGAGCTGAAAACAATATTTGCATGTAATTGTTACCTCACTGATTAATTGAACCAAAAAATCAGGCTTAATTTTCTTAAAATTTAGATAATTCTTTTAATCCGGAGCCAAAATTGTTGCTGTTCAGATTCCCTTTGTGTTTTTCATTGTGAAGTGATATGCTACAGTAGGATGAACGATGCTGATTCACATTCCTTGGTCTGTGGGATGTATCGTGATCCAGTTCTCATTCTTTCTGTAGGAGCCATTTATGGCACTTAACACGGTAGAGCAAAGCAGCATGTCCAGGGAAGGGAAAATGGGAGCGAGACCCAGCTTGTGTTTCCTTGAGTTCAGAAGCCTTCCCGTGAGAAGGAAGGCAGAGGCATGGCGGTCATGGAGGATGCAGCTCCTATGGATCGATGTGACCCCCACCTACACATTCGTAGACACGATTTCTAAACTGCTGGGGGCCTCAGAGAGTTAGAAGTGTATATGAACTGAATATTTAAAATAGGGGGGGGGGGTAATTTAGAAATTCAGATAACTTCTGCAAAAAAAAAAATGCTGCAAAAACTCAGTGCAAGGGCTGTATATTTTTTTTGTCTACTGTACTATAAATACTATACTAAGATAGCATGAGGTTGCTGCAGGTGACTGGCCTGTTTTCAGTTTGCTTGAGAGACGTTTTTTAGAACAAAAAGTGTTCAGAAGGGGACTTATCCCAAGGCAAAAGGAAAAACAAATTAAGGGAAAAGAACTGCATTTCGGTCCTTGTAACTCTGTTGTGTTGACAAATATCCAAAGCAGGAGAAGTGTGGCCTTCAGTTTTCCTTGATGGCTCCAGCAGGTCTGACAACGCCCATTCCTCTCTGTCAGAAATTTCATAGCTTGCTTTGAAAGTGCAAGAACTTCGTCTATCTCCAATAAAGCCACAAAGGGAGCCTTTATTTCAAGCTGTTAGAGGTTTGGATCTCTGCTGAAAACACAAATAGATGTATGTCTTTCAGTGGTGCATGCTGTTTGGAACTTGTACCATGCACACTGCTGCTATCCAGTACATCTATTTTCAGATAATTGGAAAAATATAATTCAATCCGTTAATTAAATTCCAATGGGGGATGAATGAGAACACAGTCTTACCTGCCTCACACATTTTTGTTTCCTCTGCAGCAGCTCTCTGTGAAATGGTACATGCCAGGAGCCTGTATTACTACTCTTCATCCCACCTCTACCCTTACCTTGCTGTTAGTCATTCAACCCGTCTTGCCAGGGTCCTTCATAGCTTAATAAAATAAATGCTTTGCTAGCACGTTTCATAGTAACATACATGCATAAGTTTTGTGCTTCCTAGATGCCACTGTTATTAATTTATATCAGGAAACAATTTTGCTTCACAAATAAGATATGAGAAAGTCATTGCTCAAAGTCACTGCATCCTGAGTAGTCATACTAAGAATTGTCTAACAGTGAACTCTCTAGAAAACAAGGAATTTAAGTATTATTATCCTTTTGATGCAAGTGACTAAGGAAAGACCGTCTGTTTTGATTAAGTGTAGAAACTGGTGATGGAGTCAGACATCCTTGATGAATTATGTTCTCTCAGGAGAATGTGCCCTTTCAAATGTGAGAGGGATACAAACAGCAGCTCTCTGCTCGTGGTCTGCCACCAGACTGCCAACCTTGAAGGTGGTTCTTCATTCCCTTCTGAGATGTTTATGGATATATCTATATATAAACAGATATATCTCAGTGCTTAGAGTCTTCTGAGTTTCTTCTGTTGCTAATTCCCTTCCTGAGCTACTTCTCTCTCTCTTTTTCACTGCAAACCAGTTCCAAGAAGGTTTAGCACAGAACCTGCCAAAGTTGCTCTCTTATTATTTTAAATGGCCAACAGGAGATAACTAGCTCATACTAAAATAATCTCTCACTGAGAAATGTGGAATAATTTAGGAGAGAATTGAAGATTCTGTCATTATTCATATCTGGGGGAGTTTGTATTTGAATAATGCCAATTAAAAGTGCCCTTAGAAATAGCTGAAATATGAATAACTTCTGAGGCCTGTGTTGCTTTCTAATTATAGCTCGCTCGGAGCTCGCAGTCCCACCGCACCCAGCACTAACAGAAGTCAGAATCAGCACGCGCTTCTTAGATGACTTTCACTGAATATTTTTTCTATCGTGCATTGAAATTCTAGCGGTTCCATAAGCCTACATTTGACTGCTCCGTCAATGGGCTGCCAACATTTCCTCTAGGAATCAGATCTGCATACTCATAAATTGTTTTTTTGTCAGAAAGGTTTTTTGCTATGAAACCAAGCTTCATTGTTTTCTGATATCATTCAGTTGTTTCTAATCTCCTCTCTTTGATGTTTGCATTTTTAGCTGCTGCTATCTTATTGAGACCCTACTATGTCACATTCATTCTGTTTAGCCCTTTATCATTTAATAACTCCTGGCTCCCAACAGGTTTTGCTGCTCTTTGTATAAATGCCAAAGGTTCAGCAGTGGCTTTATTGATGCAGAAGTGCCAGAGGAGGAGAACAGCTAGCTATTTCTTGAGTTGGAGGTGTGACGATCTGACTGAATTTTCCATGTATTAAAATACTCTTGATGGATCTGAAAGGCATCTTATATCCATAAGAAAGGCAGGAAAGGAGATGGGTGTTGTCTATGTTACTGGAGTTGTCATCACCAGTTCTCATCCTTTGGGATCTTTTACCAGATGACAGAGCCTAGGGCAGTCTTTGGGGCGCTCCGAGACCACACCAAGGCCACAGCAAGGAAGGGAACCAGCTGTACCAGCTCTCCTGCGCTTCTTTCTGATGCACCAGCTGGTATTTGCTCAATAGGAGAAAAATTTGAATATTCCCACTTCAGCCAACCAACACATTTAAATAAGAGAGAGTTGCGCTCTCCTTCTTCAATGAATGCTCTTTCTTTCACAAGGCTAAATGGCTACAACTTCCTACAAGTGACACTACAAAGACCCACTGAGCTTGCTTTTCAGTGTCTCTTCCACCACCACTTTTTTTCCAGGCTGCTTCCTTCAGCCTCGTGACTGCTGGAAAGGGCTCTGCATCTGCAGTATTTCAGGTGTTCCTCCCCTCCGAACACAAACTACGTGCACGCATGGACACACAGATTTCATCTGGCTTGAAGCCAGTGTGAAGGCAGCGTAGCGGCATGGGTTTTACAGTGATATTCCAGGGCAAGAGGCAGATTGCTGGGAGCTGAACATGGCTGCTGATTTCCTGCTGACCAGGTAGGTTTCAGCTACGCTGTTTGTTTTTTTTTTTCTTTCAGAAGTACATGGTTCTTCTGGAGGCTTTATTATTGAGTTCTAGTAAAAAAAAAAAAAAAAAGCGAGGAGGGAAAAGCTGTAAACAGAGCTCTTTTGGCTTCAGTTAGTGCTGTTAAAAGCCTGGGTGGTTGGAACTGAACATTTGGACTTTGCATGGTCTGGTTTTCTTCCCTGTAGCCAGTCTCCCTCCTCCCCTCCTGGAATGCTAAGACATGATGGTCTTTTCCCTATCCAATCCTCTCACCGTTTGGGGGATTTTATTTTTTTTTGTTCCTTTTATTTTGCTTTTTTCTTTTTTGATGAGAACTAGTGCAATTTATCTCAAAATACTTGAAGCAAAGATGAACCCAGCTTTAAAGATCTTACAGGGGGGTCTGCCACAGGGGGCCTCGGTGTTTGCGAAAGGCAGAGAGCCTCCGAGCAGAGGTTGCTGCTCCTCCAGCAATGCGCACGGATATCAGGAAATACATTCTCTTTGTAGCTTGTTCCTAAAAGGCAGCCAGTAATTAAGGTGCCATTAACTGGTTTTAGTAGCCAAAAGCAGAAAGTGAACGGCGGGGAGCTGAACAGACTCAAGCAAGGAGTTACAAGAGGCTCAGAGAGATCGATGGTGGACTGGATGCCCTCCTTCAGCAATCGAGACCCTGCAGAAGCTTTCTAGACTCTGTCTGGTGGAAAGAGGTCGCGCAGGAGCAAGATGCTTTCTGTCTGTCTCGTGACAGTTTTCTTAGCAAAATATGCCACCTCTTATCCTTCCTGCCTGAAAGCTGCCTCAGGGAGAGATCTTCAAGTGGGTTCATCCCAGTCCACCGCCTTTCAACTGAGACCGGAGCTGGTGAGCAGCTGAGGTGACACTTCAGCAGGAACTGACCTTGGGTTGCCTTAGGGGACATAACTGGTCCCTTGGTGACCGCCCCACTTGGAGACAAGTGGGGGATGCCAGATGATGGTAGAGCCTGAGCTTGGGAAGCTCAAGCGCCCCTTTGGGTACCGAGTTGACCTCAGGGGATGCCCTGAAGAACGTGTGGTTCCCCAGTGATGTCAAGGGATGCTGTGGGCTCATTGTGGTGTCTCAGGGACCTGTGAGCACCAACCACAGGAGGAGCTGGGTGGAGCTGCCCTGTAGAGGCAGAGCTGGTGCATGGGTGACTTGAGAGGTGCTGAGCTGGTGACCAGAAAAACGCCACACTTGGCTGTGCTATGGCTGGAGGAGCAACTGGGATTGTCAGTCCAGGGGTTACTTCAGGTCATCAATTAGCATGTGGGGTTACTTGAAGTCAATGTTACTTTTTAGTGTCTGCTCAGTAGTCAATCATGCTCATCCATTAGCACTGTGGTTCATCTGTGATAAAGTAGACTCCAACTTTTTGGTGGTGTGGTTTTTTGTTTTTTTTTTTTTTTTGGTGAGCGCTTATCATCTGAAGTCACCTCAGTACTTTGACATCACATTTAGGGTGATGGGTCCTGCATTAGGGTGCTTGGCCATCACTCAGCCGGCTGGAAGGAACATGCTGCCTCCATTGTTTTTGCATCAGCATGTGTGAGGCACCGCTCCAGTTTGGTGCTCTCTTGGCTTCTGACTCCACCCTTGGCCCAACGCAGGGCACATCTGACCTCAGTCTGACCCTGAGCCCAAGGGTTACTTTTTTTGGCATGGGAGGCAAAGGTTTTTGTCCAGGCCGAGCTCCTCTGTGTACTCCTGTTCTACCTCAGTCACGCTTTGAGGCCCGTAGCAGCCAACGCGTGCTGCAAATAGGTGCTTACATCTACCCCTGCCCCCCTCCTTTTTCTCCTGAGCCACTTCTCAGTTCACAAACCCTTTCATGAGGGTGATCAGGGCTTTCCGAGAGAAAAAGTTGTGCCCAGGCACATCCTTGGGGCCCTTCACTTCGTCACTCAGGAAACGGCCTCGCTGCTTTGCAGCTGCGCTCTGCATTTGGGGACTTCTCTGTCCGTACACATCTTTCCTTTCCACCTCCTTCCCTCAATCTGCAGCTGGCTGTGGGGGTGGGCTACTGCCGCTGCTCCCTTCCTGAGCTCCCCCTCTCACTTCTCTGCTTTCTTCCTTTGGCATCTTCTCAGCCCAAAGTCTGCACCCCAGACCCTGCTTTTCCCTTCCCTTAGGAAGCACCAGCCCTGTGGCCCTTCCTCTCCTCAGAGATTGCCTCCACTTCTCCTACCTTGCAGCAGTTTATTGTGCCTTTCATTCAGCTTTTGTTTTCACCCGTTCATGTTATCATCCCGCTTTTGCCTTCACTTCCCACCCATTGTTTTGCTGACTACTTAAAATGCATAGATATTGGTATCGCTCCCAGGGAAAATGGAACAAAACCAACCCTGCTCAGACACGAACAGGCTCATAGAGAAGCCTGAGAGGAACTGCTTTACACAAAACAGGCACATTAATGAAATTAAGAAACTGATCTCACTGGGAAAAGGGCAGTGAAGACCCTCTAACAGCTGCAGCAATCTCAGACGATGCTAAATAAAAAGACATAATTAGTATTTCTCCACACACATCCATGTCATCTTCAGAAATGCAAGGCACTAAGTCCTTGATTAATTTACAAAAACAAGAGTCTGTGCTGAGTGCTATATAAAGAGGTAAAGCAGGATTAGTGCTGGGGACAGTGTCAAACACACAATTATAAAATCACAAATTTATTTTATTCCATTGTTATTTATTTCCAACATCACAGGCATGGTCACCCTCTCTCCAGCTGCTCCCATCCCTCACTTCTTTTGTTAGGCCTTCTCTTCCCTTCATCCACCACTATCCTCACGCTGCGTGTGCATTTTCAACCATGTTGTGGGGTGAAAGCAAATATCTGGTATTTTCTTAGAATGTTGAGACTGAGGGCAAGAAAAGCAGATAGAAATTAGTACTAATAATCTTAGGAAGGATTCTTTCCCAACCATCTAACTCCTTAACCACGCTCTGGTTAACAAACTACAGCTTTCTAGACTTCATCGTCTGCTGTGCAAATAAGAACACAAATACTCATACAGGTGTCACGGACCGTTTTATTCTGAACAGGGGAAATCATGGCAGATATTTCCCATCTATGTAGTACTACATACACAGGCCCTGAAAAATTCAGCTTAAAATGAACTTTCACCAGCGCAGGAATGTATGCAAGGCCAACAGAATATCAAGTGTTGCAGACTATTGATAATTTAATCCAAGTACAAAACTTCCCCATATGAAACTGCAGTAAGCAGCTGCCACCACAGCTCAGAGACACACACTTTGCTGCTAGATCTTCTCTGTAGCACAAAATTCAAAACACATTTTTCAACCATAAAAAAAAAAAAAACACAAAACCTCAAACCCTGCTGTGTTGAGATCTCTTTGTCTTTAGCCAGGATTTAGCAGATAGGTTGGAGATTACTCGATTCCAGGGAAACTCTGTCAGTGCAGGGATGCAGAGCAAACAGAAGTCCTCTTTCACTGCCTTAAGGCCATAATAGCTGCAGTGATGAAAATAAAGGTCTGTCTGGAAGGATAAAATTATTTGATCAGTTCAGAAACATTTTTCAGGAGTCTACAACTCAGGAGCTAGGAAGCAAAAAAACCCATGCAGAGCCTGACTTGGGGTTTTAAAGAAATGAGTGAGTTGTCAATACCGAGTCAGCTCAGTACTACAACCAAGACACTTGGTATTAGGCATGACTCTTCCCACTTCAGTTAGCCACAGCATGTTCATTAGTGTCAGCTGAGACACGGCCGCCTTCAGCCTACTAACTGTAAATCCCATGAGGAACTGCTGCTTAAGTTGGTTTAGTGCTGAACTAATTAATAGTAGGCGGTAAATAACTAATGAAGTAATGTAATGATTTATATCATGTGTAAAACCACAGCAACCCTAACGTCTACGGTCACATCGGTCAGCTCAGAGCATACACCGATTCTGTGATTCTGGATTTGGTATCTACTGGCATCCACAGCCACCGGGATAACTTGACTATTTAATGATGATAACCTACTTGCACACCCACATCCCTTTCTGTGAAACCCTACTGCACAAAGGCAGTCTGACATCCCAGTTAGAACCCAGCAGCTCACAGAAATGGGGTCTTACTGCTCATCCAACAAATAAATCCTACCTTCTGCTTGCCCCCATTATTTGCAAAGCTTCCTCTTTCTGCACTGTTCTCCAGCATCTCTCCTTGAAATCCAGGTTCTTCCACCTGCCCTTACACTTTGGGCCAGCACATTTTCTGCAGTGGGAACAGGACCATGTACTGAGACCACACTAGAGCACCGTGGCTCTGCAGCCTCTGAGATGTGAAGAAAACATGGCCCCAAATGCTGTGCTAATGAAGGGCTGTGGCTGACATCATCATAATGCTTAAATAAAAGCAGAAAAGCTATGCAACCATGTGCCCAAGGGAACAGAGTTGCTTTATAGAAATAAAGGAAGGGAGGAGATGAATAGGTGAGACAGTCTCTCATTACCAGACATGACTTCACCTATAGGCCTTCCTCTTGCCTCACAGCAATGACACTGGCTTTCTTCCACAGCAATTCATGTATTTCAAAGGGCCAACAGCATAAAAGGAATCTAAAAATAGGTTAAAGCCTGAAACCAAAGAGCAGCTGTTTCATTAGAAAACAACAGAAGCAGAATGGGAAAGAATTGTAGGACAGAGCTCTCAAGTGTGCCAAATGATTTGTATTTTATGTATTTTATGCTGTCTTACAGAAATTCTTCCAGTAGCTGGACACATTTCAGATGTGCAGTAACTGGTGGAGCTAGGACCTGCCATGCACTCACACTTCTCTCTTTATGCTGAGGAAGATTACGGAGAATTAGCGCCCTGGGACATGGACAGCTATATCAGCACCTGGTATTATCAGACATCCTACAGGATCCTCTTACAGTGGAAGAGGAAGCTTGCAGAAGCTCAGATGGTGGCAGGTCACCTGTTGGGGAAAGATCCCACTGAAAGAGAGGCAGAACCTGCTGGGAGCTGCATTACTGTGTGCTCTGACACAACAGCTACCCGCACTCTGAACTCAGGCTTAGAAAGTACCAGTTGCACAAGGTGGATTCTCTGCATCCTACGCATCCTCAGACACCTGGACTTCTGTAGAGGAGAAACCCTTTCCATGCAGATCAACATTCGCCCTTTATCCAGAGAGTCTGCAGTTCATCAAAACACTGATCCCAACCTTGAAAGAGCCTGTGCAGGCCAAGTTCTTCATCTATCTTGGAATGACGGCCTGAAACAGAACGCAAATAGTGAGCAGAACAAAGTGGGGTTCAGTGCGCTCAGTCCAGCCAGGATTCACTGTTAGCTGAGAAGAGAGTAAATGGAAACCCATCCTGTGTGTGTGTGTGAGTACACAGACATTCCAGCTTAGAGCAGGTATTGGATTCAATCAGACTGAGTTTAGGGATGACAGCTCTCAGAGCTCATGATTATACCATCATTAGACAGCTGGTATGGAGACACAGGCCAGGAATGAGATTGGAAAAAAAAAAAAAAAAAATCAAGCACAGTTTTAAGCCACTGACACCTATATGGTGTGAGAAAGGATGAAACTAGTTGAAGCTAAGTCATTCAGTTTACAGAGCAAAGGAAGGAAGAGATGCACCAAGATTCAGGCTAAAAACAAGGCTTGGAAATGAGACATTCAATCTTCGTTCTATTAGGCACCCCAATTTAACAAGAATGCCCCTTTCCTCAGTCTCCATGTAACCCACCTCTAGGACCAGCTTGCCCTGAGATCGTCATAACAGAGATCACCACCGAGAGAGTCTGCGCTGTTCGGCCAGATGGCTGTTTCTGTGATCTGTGAGGCGGTAGCCACTGTTGGTTCACAGCCTGCAGTACAAGGAGCTTGTGCCATTTCCCACGTAGCTACCATGTATGAACTCTGCCCACATGCAAAACCCATCATGGTCCCACATCAGCTTCAGAAAAATGATGGAGGATGCCCTTATTGGTACCAATAGGCAGAGAGCACATGCTGTGAGAAGATGATGGTGTGTAAGACATCAGTGTTCCATCACCTTTGTACTTCATTCCTAGGGACATGCTTTGCTGCCTGCACCTGCTCTCAGGCTGGTCCCTGCACATGGACCACCACTGGGAAATTCCTGTTGTTTTCATCGGCTTAGAAATGCTTGGCATGACCCGGCCTTCCCTCCTGCTGCCTCTTCCAGCACACAGCAAGCTCTGCGTATGATGCAGGAGGCAGAAGGGGGTGTGGGACACGTTTCGGGGCATGTTGTTGCAGGTCTGGTGGTGGCCATGCTACTGATGTGTAGCTGGTGTTCTTGTCTCTATGCCAGGGAATCTCTTTACTTCGTTTCAGCAAAAGGTAAGGAAGATCAGCAGCCTTGGAGGAGCTACAGAGAACTGGCAAGTTTGGCTGCATCAGGAGGGGCCAAGACAGAGAGCCAGAAGGAAAAGGAAGGCAGGGATAGGGCAAGAGAGAGGGAGGGATGTGCCAACAGAAAAGCAGCTGTTTGAGAGGGAAGGCAACTAAAAATCCTTTTATTATTCCATCTGGATGGAGGTTGTCCAGATGGAGACCACATTGTTCCTAGACTAGGACCAGCAATACTTGTGACAGTATAAAAATGCCCACAGCCAACTCAAGCGTTTGGCTGCCAAAATCCCACCTGAGGAGACGCTATCTGGGAAAAGCAAAACAAGAGACACCTTTCTGCACTGCCTCTGTCCCACTGTTCGCCTTGGCTTTAGCCTTGGCAGACACCTGGTGCTTTAAAGACCTTGTCAGACGGGTAGAACTGATGTGAATAAATCAATTAGGAGGTCCACATCTGAGCTAGTCAGATTAGACTCTCTTTAAAGTTAATGGACATCATACAATTCATCATGCACTAAAACAGAGAGCTAAAATAGGACAGGTGAGTCATGCCTAAAAATACCTAATCACTTCCATTAACTAATAAGGGAAGCCTAGAGTGCCTGGTTCAGCTGCAGATGTATATGCATTGCAGGCTTCCGAGGTGGTGAGATGTGATTCTCACCTCAGGTTCCTGTCAGCCACTCTCAGTAGCAGGAACAACTCCTTCTTTTTCAACACAGTCTGCAGCTCAGCTGGGAGAAATACTTCTGCTATGGTTTTTTTTGCCTTTCTCTGGCTGCCTCCCCCCTGCCCAGACACTTGAGTGCAAAGCCCAGGAACGGGCTAGTGCAGGCTGAGATCCACAGCACAGCTCCTTTCTCTTTTAAGGTGTATTTGAGGTATATGCCACTCCTGGATATCAGAGGTACTGAAAACCAAGACTTTCAGCCCGCAGTCCCGCAGAAGAGCTAAGTGCCATGTATCAGATGAGTGGGATAAATCCCTCCCTGTACCTGCCAGCCCCCTCCTGCCGTTAATCAAGGGTCAGCTGCACAGTCAGCTCCCGGGACTAATGCTTTAATGGGATCTGGTGAAGCAGGGGTGAGGAACGGTAGTGAGAGAGATAGTTGCCTTGTGATTATCTTCAAGGTAGGTGGGGAAGAAGAGAGAGGGTCCCAGCGTGTCAGGCCAGGAGGGTTTGAAGACAAAACTGCCTGGCCGTGGCCTGCAGATTGTTATTGGCAGGAAATTCACCTTTAGGGCTGAGAATCACACAGCGCTCTTGGAAAGAAACGCTCTTATGACTGACAAGAAAAGATTTTCCCTCGCAGGGCCTGATGAAATCAGTGGGAAGACTTGCATGTATTGGAAAGCTTCATTATCCACGTTGTTAGCATCGCCTCCAGAGGGGTTGTGGTGGGGAACAGAGTTGCCAGGAAAGGCTGGGAAATGGTTTGGGCAGCCCAACCCAGAAACCATACCCGACTTCTGTGTCAATTCAAAAAAACCCCAGGGTTTGGGTTTTTTTCCCCTCATCAAATCTTCCTGCATCTCTCTAACATCACAGCATATTTCTCATGATCAGTACTCCTCCACGACTACACTGCTACCTAAGATCCATTTTCATCACGGGAGACCATACACTGAGTGCTACGAAAAACCCTCTGTTCACACTCTGGGTTACCCAGCCCAAACTCTTTTCCTTAGGCATGAGATGCATTATATTCTTGCTGAGTATTATGATTTTTTTCTTGGGTTACTATCCTTCTCAGCACGGCTAGACAACTGGCTGCCAAGGAACATAGACAGTTATTGATTGATTGCCTGCCTTTCTGCCTACGTTTCTCTTCTCCCAGCCTCTGGGCCATTCCTGAGATTACCCTCCGCACAGCACCTCCCAGCACAGTGCTGAACTCACCGTAGCAAATCCCAGTGCTGGCCAGCAGGAACGAAGCAGCAACGCTTACTGTTTATTCTTCCACGGGAACTGCGGGCATGATCCCAGATATTTCCACTTTTAAGTACCCGTTTGTACATGTACTCAATATAAACAATTTAGTCAAAGCCACTTTGGAGTTATCAATAACTTACTGTTGCAAAAATGGATGCCTTTTGGATGACTATCCCAATGAGTGCTGTGGAGATTCTTAGTAATTAGCCCTACAAATACCGTCATTAAACTTTAATCTGAAGAAAATGTGCAACTGAGCATTCTAATAATAGCACCAGCTAGTTTCTTATACTGAATGTTTCCACAAAGATATTTGTTATAACACCTTTGCACAACTGGGACCTTGCATAATTAAATTTGATTTCACTTTCTTACAACTCTAAGCATAACCGGAGATTTCTAATTAGTTACAATTACTCTTTTCAGAAATGTGTTCTACTTAGTATAATCTTGTATTAATCTAGCCAAATGCCATATGTATTTATTATTATTATCTCCTACTGATAGCTTTTAAACTGAGACACTTTGACCGAGATAAATAATGACATGCCCCCCAACCACAACTCTTTGTGTGGCATCTGCTTTGGGTGATAAAATAATTTACTAAGTGAAAAATAGCAGTTTATGGAGATAAGATAATTTTCCATTCTGCTATTCTAAGTAGAGATAAAAATGCAGGCTGATTATCGTCTACATCTAACATTTCCACACCCCACCCCACCAAAAGCTTCTAATAAAGTGGCCTCAAGAGAACTTTTGTTCTCATTAATGAAACTTTGTCACCTAATTGAGTTTCCCTTCTGCTAGAAGACAGCAGACAAGTAGGCTACAGTTTTCCCTCCATGGCTACAACGCCTGTCTGGCTTTCGGTGGGAGATGCAAGTATTGCAAAGCCAGTAACATTCATGCCCAAGAAGCCCACCCCAGTAGCAGTAAAAGAGATATATTGGCCTGTCCCCAAACACAACCCACACCCACGTGCTATCTGTGCTCCTGACGCCATGTGGTGCCAATGGCAAGAGCAACTAGGCAAAATACTACCTCTGTTTTCTGCACAGTTGTGCCCCGAGCTGAAAAAGACCAGATGCGGTCTCTCACAGAGTTCACTCGAGCAAGAGGCAGAGGTTGAATTACCAGCCAAAATGGAAATAGATAAATAGTGATAAATTCCAGAACAAAATACTGGAACTTATTTACTTCTCGAGAAATTAATGAACCTCACGAGCTCACAGGTTGCAAAGCAAATTAAACAAACATTTTTCCTTTTCAATTCTGGGGAATTATAGCAAGTGGAATTGACTTCATGCTTGTCTTCTCTCTAATTCACTGCAGGTACCAATCTGGCAAAATACAGAAGGGAAATGGCAGGACAAATCCATATAAAAATGAAAACAACATTAAACAAAAGAGTTGCAGCAGGTTCAAGGAGTAATGCATAACTTTCCATATTATGTAAGTTATTTTGTCATAATTATGCTTACCACTTCTTTAGTGCTTTATATTCACAGACGTAGGACACAGTACACCTTTGGAGGTGATTCTATCGCACACAAGGCTCTGAAAAGATCCACCAGCAAGTCAAAAGTAACTGAATTTTGAAAAGCATTTGTACTTACCAAATATACTGCAGGGTCTCAGTGCTTTCTAGGTCAATGCTGTATCCAACACAGTTTGCAGTTTTCTCAACACCAAGCATTCAGAAATCCTAAATATAACACCAAGATTATGTTCCTTAAATAAATCATAAGATCATTTTATTTACTTGCAGATTTTTATGCATAGAAGTTGTTTATTCTCCCTGATTTCCACAGTTTTTTTTGGTTTTTTGGTTTTTTTTCTCTGGATGAGAGCATTAGAAATTTACTTGGAGGGTGGGGGCAAAAGAAGCTAAAGCTTTAGGTTACCGTGTTTCAGCTGGGACATCAAGAAGCACATCAAGAAGCCCTTCTCTCAGTATTTTTTCGTTAATCATAGAACCACAGCAATTGACAGCAATCGCAAAATTACCAATTAAATTGTTTTTTGTAGGCTTAGTGTCAGACTCAGTGTCTTTTGTCAAGAAAAAAAAATGACAAAATTGTTTTAAACAATTCAAAAAGTTAAAATATTGAAATTTAGTGTCTACCATGATACTTCTGGATGTGCACACTTGAAAGACAGCCCCCTGCCTGTACGAAAATTATTTTGGTACCGGAAATTACTGGTTTATGGAATATAGCAGAATCCAGCCCACAATTTTTAATATGCCAATGTCAAATATGATAGCTTAAACAAGAGTTTTCATGTTTGGCATATAAAGCTCTCTATTCTAGGTCACTGACAGTAACCCTCCATCGTAAAGCAGTAATGAGCTTTATAGTTCCGTTAAAATATTACTTCTCCTTTTGTGTATTAAGGATGATTTCTTATCCTGTTCTCTTCATCTGTTTGTATTTGGCGCAGCTATTTCATTATTGATGTAAAGAAGCAATTCAAAATTTAATGATTAATTTTCATGTAAATCTTTCTTGTCTAAATAATTGATGGGAAAGATGAGCATAGATATTTGGAGTCAGCGGTTGTTATTCCTTCTGCCTTTTCTCATCTTTGTAGGAGTACTCTCTGTCAAGCCCCCCTAGAGAACATACCTTTTGGGGGAGATGGCTTGAATTCCCCAGCCTTGTATCATTCCAGATGGGGAATTATCTGAATACAAATCTCTGCTCTGTCCTCCAAATCTATATGTTCATCCTGCCTCCCATATGGTTAAGTACCTGATTTTGCATAAAGTCCTCAATCTTCTGCATCATGAGGAGCCCAGAAAGCCAGAGACAGCTGATCCTGCAGCTGGCCTGCTTGTCCAAATGTCTGGCTAAAAATGCTCAAATTTAGCAAACTAGGCAAAAGGCCAGGCAGCAAAATGCCATTGCCCCACAGCATGATCTGTGCTTGACAGTCAGTATTGAGGTGTGCTCCGCTCCTTTGCGAAGATCTTCCTTTGCTGGGTTCATGAACATTGTTTCTGGAGACCCCAAACTACCACCATAGCACTGAAAACTACTCCATCTTTGTCCAAAGTCTTCTGACTCTGCTTTTCATTATTCAGTAATTCATACTTACATATGTGGCCCAAGCCTGTAAATAAATCTCTGATGATCCCTTAAACTCCAAGGGAGAAACTATCTGGATCTATCAGGGCATCTCCTGGGAGAGAAACAGAGCCTCTTCCATGGATGTAAAACAGCTTGCATTATATGATTTTCACAGCAATTAATATATTTAATAAACGCATAGAATGGCCTCCTTTCATAATGTTTAAGTTCAAAGTTTCATTAAAATCTGAATAAAACACTCTGGACTAGAAAACAGGTTATTCTGAGGAAGATAAGTTAGCAGCTTCCTCCTACTCTGCCCTGCTACTGTTTTAATATATAAGTATTTTCTTTAAAAGTTAAATAGATTTGTAAGCTGCAACAGGAAATAAATGTTATAAAGATAGAAATCTCTACTGCCAATTTACGTGATAAGTTAAAAAAAGTAACCATCTTTTGATGCTTGGGGGTATTTTTCCCTCAGAAGTCATTTTTAATCTGATTTAAATCCAATTAAGTCTGAACATCTAAAATGGAGAACAAGTCTTTGAATTTATGTATAACTGATTTAACTAATCACTGTCTTACTGCAGAGCTACTAAGCAAACAAACTATGAAAAATAAATGTGAAATTAGATCCAAATCACAGACAGCCTTGATTTTGTTTTTAAAATAAATAAATAATCATCCTGCACAAAGCACAGGCCTCCGTTTGCTAGCAGCAAGTCAAAGCTGCAGTTATTAGATTTAAAAGCTAATGGTGAAAAATTATTTTATAGCTCAAAAAAGATACTGCGTTTTTTACCTTCACATTTAGGACAGAAGGCGCTCGTGTTCCTCCAGACAGATGGGGGCCACCGCAGGAACTGGGGAAGCCCCATTGCTTCAACAGCTCTACCCCAATTTCGGCCGGCCAGACATTTAGCACTTGGCTTCTTCCATTTCTTTCACCAAGCGTGCTGGGACCTTGCTCCAAGCCGTGGTGCCAGCCTGGGAGGTCTCTCACCATCCCTCCTACTCTCCTTACCTCCCAAGGGAGCGGATGGGAATCGGAGCCCTGCTTCTTGCAGGGGGGTTGGACTAGATGACCTTTGAAGGTCCCTTCCAACTCTAACCATTCTATGATTCTATGATACACGGCTCCCACACGATGGGCATCCATGTGCCCTGCACACCAGTACCCACACACCAGTATCAGCCAACATCCCAGCAATACGTCTGGTTGCTGAGCCATCTCCTGAACAGGCAGCAAGCGCTGCCGAGGGGGGTCATTAGGCAGGAGAGTTTGAAGGACAGATAGGAAGCTCTACCCTTTCATCTTTCTGTTGCTCTGTTCGTTTCTGTTCTTCCCCATTTGCCAGCACTGACAGTGAATGCTAATCAGATTGGGCTTTAGCTAGCCTCAGGCTGCCATTTCCAGGTAATTAGTCCAGGTATGCCACACTTTACTCTGACTTCCTTGTATATCAAGCAACTTCGGTAATCCACAGATATTTCGGAAGCGTGTCTGAGACCTGGAAATCTCAGTTCCTGCCACATCTTATCTATAGGTTGAAGAAAGAGTGTTACTGTCATCAGAACTGTAACATGCTGCGTGTTACAGAATATCATAATTGTACAGTACATGATAGTGGAATTACTTTAAAATCTCCCTGTCATGAAATATCTTCCATTAAAGTTGCTATCTGTTTCACACATGGAAACCACTATCTCATCAGTGAGATGACACTGGAACAGTGTCAGACACTGTGTGGCTCAACTCCCGATAAAGCGGCTTTCTCACTGCGGATCACAAGCTCCACAGCTGTAGGCAGAGCTCCTCCCAAACCAGTTAGTACAAATTAACGTCTGCACCCGGCTTCCTCGAAGCAATCCCGCTAACATTTTTCTTTCCCATCACACACGTGCTCCCATGCACCAGATCCGGGCTCCGGAGATCGCATCGGGAAAAGCAGTGTGCAGAAGCAGCTCATTTGTGAAACACCTATCGGTTGCCTATCACGGTTCATATCCAGCTGCAAATGCTGCTTGCAACAGGGGTAGAGGTTGGCAGCTCAGAAACCCTGCAGTTACTCAGCCTGGGCAGTAAAAGTGAGGATGGCAAGCCCAACGTTTCTTAAACCCCAGCACAATTCCACGCATCCAGCTCAGTGCTGTGGCAACGGGGCAGCAGTCAGCTTGTGCTGTGATTTGCCAGTGATTTTTCTCAGTTAGAGGTCATCTTAATTTTTTTTTTATGATACTTGTTTTGATAAACCAAAATTTACCACAGGTTAAAAAAAACAACCAAACCAACCAACTTCAGGAATTTTTAAGCCACTTGAAGATTCTCCCATTCAGTTCATAATACATAAGTGTTCCAATTTCTCATCTTTTTAGCAATCCCTACCTAATAACCCTTGGCACTGAAGAGGATTAAGCAACAGGATGATTTTTACAAATCACATCATATTTGCCAAGCATTAAGTGAATGCCATTAAAGGTCCAAGCATCTGAGTTGGAAGTGCAGGTATTTCTCTTCCTCTGTAAACAGCACTGAGCAGCCCACAGGCAACAGCAGGAACGCAAGATGCTGATATGCAAAGAAACACAAAGTTAGCTCCCAAAGTTTATCAGACTTATTTTTTTAGTCCTGGACCTCTCCATCATAGGAATCAGCCAGCCATATGAAACTGGGTTCCTAAATTGCCATGGTGCACTGTAAACTGCTCCAGTATTGCCATCTTACCTGGTATCTCTAGGTATGTTACACTCCAGTTAGCCCAGGTGTCATGAGGGAACACATTTCTGCCCTTCTTTCCTTTAAGACTGATATATCAGGAGACTTTTTTTCTGAGTAATTTTTTCCCCTAAACATTGACAGCCAGGAAAACAGAAAGAAAAACATAACATCGAGAGATATGAACCATTTCCTCTCTGTTGTGGAAAAAGGTGAGTTAGTTAAAATGTAATAGAAACTGATGGATTTGTGGGAGAGTAAAATTAGCTATGATATATTTTACAGCACTTTTGATATATTTATTAAAAGTCAAGATGTGCTTCAAAAGAAATCCCAGTGCACTTTCAAAAAAATTGCATGGCTTAAAAAAGATGCACTTACTTAAGAAGTGAATCAACATTTCTTTTTTTTTTCAAAATTGCATTGGGGTTTATCAGTGTGGTACCAGTAGTAGGGAAGGTTTAGCTGCAGCATTCTAATTAGCACAACCAAATCTTCTATAAACTTGAGCACTCCAAATTTACAACAATAGGGAGAGATGGGTTTATGCACAAAGCATTTTTACAGTATTTATTATGGAATAGTTTTCCCCTCCTCCCCCTCCTCTGCCCACACTTCAGTTACTGTAGGAAATGCAAAGAAAGGAAAAGAGGATGGACATTGCTGATGGCTAGGCACCTTACTGATGAGATGACATTCATTATCTTCTCCTGTATAATTGGATTTAGGTCTATCACCATTTTATATATAGCATAAGCACTCAATTAAGTTCCATTTCCCACTTAGAAGCCCATAAACAGAATAAAGGAAGCCAAGGGCAGGGGGGAAAAGGGGTGGGGGAGTGAGGTAGGGAAGGAGGAAGGCACAATTTAGGAGTTGCTTGAGCCTGCATTTAATTAAGAAAAACAAGGTATGGCAATTCACACACACACACAAACATGCTCCTATTATTCAGGGCTCAGCAAATCTCCCAGAGGACAGCTTAATGGCCATTATCTACCTTGACCAGATGAAGTTCCTTTTCTTAATCCCCAGTCCTCCTGAACTTTAATCCACCGCTATTTAAATTTGTCATAAAATCTTTTATTTGCTTTGCCATGTTATTACCTAATCAGTGAGTATATTATGTCCTAATAACTTGTATGTGTTCACTTCAGCACGTGAGCAGATGGCAGGTTACTCTGCCTTCCTGGGCTAGCTGTGAATAAAAACATCATATTTAAAAACGAGAGAAGAAATCATACAGCAAGATCAAAGGATCCTGGTCCACGTTCTAGATTAGTATCCAGAAAAGACAGATCCTTTCTTCTTTTGTAAAAGCAATTTTTTTTCTCTTCTCCCCACTGTTTACTCAGTGCCATTTTAACCCATTCGATGCCAGTACCGGGCAGAACAAGTCATTTAGTCTCTCAGACCTAGGAGCCACATCTGGGGATGCCTCATGGGGGCTTCACAGTCTGGGGCAGGGGAGAAAGTAGGGCAGAGATACTGACCGACCCAGTTCTCTGGCTATCAAACCACCACCATCTGCCAGACCAGTCTGCTCCCTGGACCACACCACAGCCCCCAGGAACGTGTACTGGGATAACACCGTGCAACAAATCAACTCACAGGTTGGGTCAGCATCCAGCGAGTTTGAGACTAACCTGCAAAAGAGGCAATGACCAAAAACTGAATTAAATTGATAGTGAAAAACCTATTAGGGTTCCTATGTCTGCTGCAGCTTGGGTGCGTAACTCATGGCAAGCGTATGTCACTGGCTTGCAGGAAATCTGTTTTCTAAGAAGAACAACAGCTTGAGTGAAAACAACCTTGTCAGGAGATAATGGTCACACTTTCCCCAGCCTGAACTAAGCAGCTATTAAAATCTACCAGAATAGAAGAGGCAAAATATTTACTGCATGTTTATTTAAACATGCTACACAGTCACCTTGAATTATAATATTACCCATGCTTCTAGCCGCATTTTTAACCTAGAATTTTATTTTCTTTCAGCCAAGAGAATAAATTTGGCAGGGAAACAATACTGAACCTAATACTTCACTGTATGCTCAGTGGCTGCTAAAAATCCTCTGACCTCTTGAGTTCTCCTAAAATGAAACATATTTAGTATTTTGCTAAACTAAATGTACAGATTGGAAGTAAAGGGCAAAACAACGGGGCTCTGACTATGTCTGGTATTAGGAGAACTGTGAACTTTTGATTTGGAGTTTTTTGACAGAGGCAGAAGTTTACAAATATCAGCAAGTGTTCTGTAGTGCTTCACTGACGTTCCCCCTGTACAATTTGTTTACTGCTTCAAGATATTAGACAGTCATATATTTTACTTTCCCTGCCAGTAGCCAATTTGTGAGAAAGCAAGTAATATAAAAATAGCTATTTACTCTGTAACAAGCAGTACAGTACATTATCACTCGACATTGCTGTTGTTAGAGGATAGCAAATCAATAATCAGTTCTTATTCAGTAACTTTGTAAACCATCTGCTTCTATCATTGCAAAGCATGCTCTGCTGCGGCAAAACCTTTACTGCCATCTTAACAAACAATTCCTTTTATAAAGTCTAACATAATGTCATATCAAAAGCCTTCTAATTGCCTTACTGTTTAAATAAGTGAAATGGTTAGGTTACACACGAATTCTGCAGCAAGAGATAAACTGTAACTCCCTGTGAAAGTTCATCCTCACCAGAAAATATTTTGTTTACTTTTCAAACTCAGAATTTGTGATTGTATGATCTATTACATTATTAGATCCTATATGGCAATTTTATTATTACTGTTCATAACCTGATTGGAGCAAGCCTACAATGTGATGCTCAGAGCACTGTGAATTCCAACAAATTCCCTCTCTGCACAGTACTGTCCAAAGGTGACTGCTCAGCTCACCTGTACGCCTCAATTCAGGCATCCAGGATTCCTTGTAGAGGCCCTCAAAGGTATCTACTGCTCTTCACTAATCATCTAGGGACCTCAGCACTCATTTTAAGGTACCGTTTCGTTAAATATCAAACATCTGAGAACACCTTGGGAAGAACTATACAGCCACTGAAAAGTCTCAGGCATCCCCTAGAACATTTAAGAAATGTTCTACCAGGGATGAATGTGAGTCAGTGGGGAGGGCAGAACTGCAAGGAGAACCTAATTTGGAGATTTACAAAGCTCCAAGCCTCCAGTAATCACTTTTAAGTTGCCAATAGGGTCATTGGTTTCCTCAGTGAGTTGACTGCTCATTAGAAAGAAACAAGCAATGTAGAGACTTGGGATCCCAGTCCTGCTCTATTTTACTCACAGCCCTTTGCTTCGACAATAAATCTTGCCTTTACAACTCCAGGCAGGCAGCTAAGAAATGCCACACAGCTGGCTGTCTGCTCTGCTTTCCCATCCCCTCGCCCCAGCACAAACCCCACTCATCCAAGGCAACTAAACCTTAGATTCCATCAATCCACACATCTAAATTGTAACACCTTTCTCCAGCCTCCTGCTCCCACCGTGCACGGTGCAGCCATGGAGGAGCAGAAGGCACTCACCGGCCGTGCTCACCTCCAGCGCATCGTCCCCAGCATGGGGAAGTTGCAGCTCCAAGACCCACGCTCCTGCTCTTGGACATTCTCCCAGTTGCCAGGGTTAGTGGCCACTCACCAAAACCCAGCCAGCAGGTGTTGTCAGCATTTATTTTTAAGTAAAACCACAGCACAGAAGCTGAAGCAGTTTCAAACCTCAAGTGCTTACGTCCTAAAGAAAAAAAAAAAAAAAATCTAATAATCTTTTAATGTATTGACTCCTTTGGACTACTTTTTTTTTTTGTTTGTTTCCTTGGCATAGGTGTCTTTCCTATAAATCAATTCCATATTTAGTGTCAACCAGCTTCAGGAATTAATCTGTCTTTGCCAAAAATATAATTGCCTGTGTTTATATTAACTGGTTTTTCAACCCATGTGTTTCTCTTGTATGCTTCTCTTGTAATTGAAACTGCGTAATGACATCATATTTCCAACATTAAGTAATATTAGTTTGATTTGCTTGATTTCAGCTCCACTTTTCTCTCATGCAGAAAGGCAAAAGAATGTAACCCAGAATATTCAGTGATGACCCATTACATATCTGATAATAGTTTTCCAGCTTGTGAACTGTTACCTCTTCTTTGCATCTGGTGTTAGCCTGAGCTTAATAAATCAGTTATTTTGCTATAGGCAGTACTCTCGCATCATAAAAAAATGTAGAAATCTCATTCTGGAGTTACTGCTCGCTTTAACATAATGCTTTATTTTCCTTTTGGTTCTCTCTGTTCCATTTGCCAGCTTTGGCATAATGACTTCTTTTGCCTTGATAGAGCATCACCCCATATGTAGAGAAAATTCCCTTAACCAGGATCTTTTTTACTACACTCCTCTGCAATTCTTTTGTCCACCTCTGAACTATCTTCGTTCAAGCTCCCAATTCTCCTCTTATTTTTAAGCTATTACAAATAATTTATCTATTTTAAATTAAAATGTAATAACCACACAAGCCAATCACACACGATTACTTTTTAAATTTAATGTTTTGCTGATCAATTTATTTCACTGTGATTACATTTGCTGAAAGATATGTTTTGGATAGGATGTATTTTCTGAGTTGAAAATGTTTTCGTATGCACTTTTATGATATGCCATCACGCACAGTTAGACCACACCATGACTTACTGGCATGGTGCTAGATGACTAGTACTTCTGCATTAAAGCTAGTACTAGGAATTTGGCGCTGCTACTCTACTATGGCATTCCCATTATGAACTAAAATTGTTAAATGCATACACTTTTGTATTTGTCTGCTCAGTAACAAAGATTTACTGTCTTTCTCCTTAGGTTCTCTTTCTTATTTTCCAGGGTTTTGGGAGGACAGTCTTCCCTCACAGGTTGGTTTTTTTTTTTTCCTGCTTACACTTTGGCACAAGAATTGGTCAGCTTTTGACTTAAATTCAGAGCAAAAGCACCGAAAGGAAACTAGGACAGCAAAACCACCATGTTTCACTACTTTCCAGACACAGACCCCTCTCCAGCATCAGCTGCCTCCCAAAAGCTCTCGGACTCCCATAAAGGGAGTTAGCTATCTCTAGCCCATTATTTTCAGTGAAGGCTCAGATGTGCATGCAGTCTTGGCACGCTGACCTTGGTGCACACCAGCAGCATCAATCTTTTAGACCGGCGACTGGCCCGCGGCCCCTCCTGAAACTGCCCAAACACCGCTGCCTTCCTCGGAGGGCAGCTGGGCTCACGGGCCCCCCAGCTCAACCTGCCCCCGCAGCCTGGGCTCTCCGCAGCCTCCACCGCAGACACGCAGGGAAATGCACGTGCCATGCATCAGTTTGTTCTCCTGGCCTACCCCTCACTACAGAAATTTTAGCTACTTGGGCGTCTGCCTTTCTAGTGGCCTCCAGCCCAAGGCAGGCTGGAGTCTTACGAACAGTAATAACACAAATTCAGCACTGAAACGCACAGATCACTGAAAAATGTACGTTTTGAAAACACATACCTTTCTAAAGCTTCTCTCTTAATTTTAGCATAGCTGGGGTATGATTTTTGAACGTGTGGGACTGACATTTCTCATTGCTACCCTTATAGTGGATCAACTCACCTGAAATAGACAGCATACATTTTTTTTTCACTTGAAATAGTATTACACTAGATGCTTGCTCTCTAAATTATATCTCAAACACTGACAAGTGACACAGAATGAGATGGCTACTCTGAGGTAAAAAGGTCATCAGGGATAATTTCCTTTTTCCTCAATTGCAGAGGATATATATGTGCACACCATAATCCCATATAGCTTACAATAATGCTTTAATTCAGGAAGAGAAATAGCTTTGAACTCTCCAGCTGACAAATACTTAAGACAATGAAAACCTTCAGCTGAATGCTTCTGAACTTTGCAGGCATACAGAACTGCAGCCAACATTCATGATTTACACCATCCTGCATGTCCCTAAATACTTTCTGGTGACGCCTGAAGTTTTGTTAAGGGTTGACGGGAGACTACTATCAATTACAGGCTCATCTACGCTCTCTCCTATGGGTTTGTTGACTTGGCTTCAGACACAGCCGTGTTCTCGGTTTATCAAATGCATTTTCAGAGACTGCTGAGGCAGTTCTGAGAATTCCAGGCAGAAAGGACATCAGACAGACCATGCCCACGGACAGCCTGGAGTAACTATTTCAAATGGCAGAGATATAGTTTCCTTGTTCACTGAGAGAGTAAATATTTAAGTAAGGTATCATAAAAAAAAAAATAAAGGGTGCTACACCTGCAAATTAGGTAACTGATTTAGTCTGGCTTCCTTTAATAATTTTTTTTTTTTTGAGACTGAGGTCCAGACTACACATTAATTATAGCTATGACTAGTATTAAAAAAAAAGTGACATTTGAATGTAAATGAAGTTATAGTTCAAAATTTCTTTTTACTATAGGCACAAAAGTAAATATTTATTTTGCTTATTTTTCACATTACCTACTCAGTCCCTGTGCAGATTGTAGGACACACTAAGAAAAGCAGATCATTCCTGGCACATCTGACATTTCCAAGGCACCAGCAGAAGACACTTTCCAAAGACTATTCCCTGATTATAGTGGAGGATGAGGAAATAAGCTGATTGCTTTGCTTCACCCATTAAGAAGCAACAACATGTGACTGCTGCCATACTGTTGCTAACAGCTTTATGAGGACCTCCTCCAGCTCACCGACCACGGCAGCACTTCCCTCTGAGGTCCCAGCACACCGCGCGCACAGCACCTACCTCCTCCCACCACCGCACTTGCAGGCAATGGCAGCTCACGCGTAGGAGAACAACCAAAGCAGAAGTTAAACAGCATTTTGTCTCAGCAGCCCAAACGCTCTCCAAAGAGTTTTTCTACTGGCTATGCTGCACCAGTAGGGAAAAAAAAAAAAAAAAAAAAAAAAAAAAAAGGCAAAAGCACATTGCCCAGGACCACCCAAGAGATACTTGCTTCTGATTTTGAGGAAGTGCTGATGGTGTTTCTATCTACTATCTTTGCACGAAAGCCTGTTCGTTAGGATGACTTCATGCAGTAGTTACCTAGTTCTCAAAGCTGTCTTCCACTCTACAAATCACCAAACAAATGGGTGTGGCTAACAAGTGAGCTAATCAACTAAGGATTTAACACAAATGTGAGTAAATGGCCAAACCTGTGCTCAGGCTGAAAAAAGTGTACTTTTAAAGTACATATTCAGTTTTCCTTAACCCTTGTCTTACCAGGCAAGAATTTACCCTTAGAGTTAGCACTTACCTGAGCATAGCTCAGTGATTCTGATTCTAATGTTGTAGACATTGAGTAAACATCTACTTGGAGTCTAGAGGCACAATAGTAGCAAAGCCTGCACATTCTAGCACCTGGATGAGAATTTTTTTCTAATATTCAGATAGGGAAACAAACCTGCATATTTAATACTGAAGTGAAAGGGAATCCATGTAAATTAGTATAAAGAAGCACTGGATTAAATCAAATACATTTGCAATTCTTGTGACAGAAAAAGTAGATTTAATCTAGCAGCAATCAATCAACTGCGTTATTAGAAAATAGGATTTTCCAACTCTGGTTTAATTTCATTATATGCTCCTGGTCTCTGCTTTGTGTTTTAGTGATGGTGTGATCTGCTGTAGAACCTCTAAGCTTTTCTTCACTGAAAATCTACATATGTGCACGTACAACCACACAGGAATTCAGTAATGAAGAGTCTTGGCATAGGTAACTATGGTGTACAGATGACATGACTAGTCATTTGAAAGAAACCACAGAACAGAGAATGGCAACCAAAAGCCACCATCAGAGGGTTTGTCTGTCTATTGCTGTATCCAGGGTGAATACTATCACAACCCTGCAAAACCTCTGTCTGTAACCACAGTACCCCCCAAACCCAGGGGAGCTGGTTGGGTAACTCAGTGCCTTTTCCCAAGGTGGTTTCTCCCCATTAGGATAGAGGCACATGCAAGAAAGAAGCTTGAATTGCTCCAGATCCTGTTGTAGCTACATTGATCTCAAAGAGAACATGGTAAGGCTTGCTTCCAAACACTGCTCAATTCCAGTCAAACCACTTAAATAGAACAACCTCATGTACAAATTTAGGGGAAAAAAGGATTCAAGTGTGAGGTACTGCTGAAGCAAAGATTTGTCTCCCAGACAGAAATCTACACATCAGAATTCATTGCATCCCTCACTTTGCACAGCTGAAGTAGCAAAAAGAACTTAAATGACACATGTATAATTTTGGGACCCTTTTCTTTTTTTTCATTTTTTGAACTGGCCCATGGTTTATTTTGACTGGCCCTGATTTTTGGCATTGTGAGTCCACATGTTGTGAATCTCCTGGTTATGGTTTCATTTAAAAACTCTGAATTTGACCTTTTTCATCAGCTTATTGATAACACCCTTTCTCAGGTACACCTAAACCTACTTATGTGGGACTATGCACTGGCAGCTAGTAACAAGCAAGACTCCTGTTAGCACCTGCAAGCAATATTTGCAGATTACAAGCAATACCAGCACTTCACCAACACCACTCTGAGGCCAGTGATCAGCTGAAACAGAATTATTGCTGATTTCTACCAGCGAAGAACTGAATATGAAGCATTCAGACACCTGAGGTTGGAATTTTTTTCTTTTTTCAATTTAAATTTATACCACCATAAGTCTTCTTTGCACCAGCTTACATTTCAATGAGTGCCAAAGATCTACCTCAAGAGGAACAGTAGCTTGTTGGCAGAATTTCTGATGGCAGAATATGTTCCTCAAACAATTACGTCTTATCACAACACTCACTTAAAATTTTACATCAAACTGTATCATGGGGCCTTTTTAAAATCCTCTCATTAATGATAGTTATGTAAGTACCATTAGATGTGAGACATTCCCATACTGCTTGTAGGAGTCATGATTTAATTCTATTACAATCTACTCCATCATTTCTGTAATCACTCCTGACGATTTACTTTTTGTTTTGTAAAACATTATTGTCTGCCACAGGAAAAAAAAAAAAACAAACCAGATGATATTCTGTTTGTCATTGCAATCTGATTGGAAAGGTGTTATTAATTAAATGTTGTCCACAGTTATACTTGAAAACTTACTGACAGCTATTGGGAGAAGATATATTAGTGAAGAACGTTGTTACTTAGGTCTCTGAGGAAACACAGAGAGACTAATAAATCTTCCACACATTCCTGTGAATTGGGCAGATGTTATTTAGCATTTGTGGGGAATAGTGTGGATTTTCTTGGGCCTTTTATAGTGACTAGCATGGCTCAGTGTGGTCCATGACACCAGCAGCCACTGGAAAGGAACACTTGCATTTGCTTTATCACAGCAGGTGAGTTTGCCAACACACAGGGAGCAGAACTGAGAAGTCACTTCCCTCACAAGACACGATAAAATGTTCTGGTTTAGTACCTAGGCTGAGCTTTTTTTTTGCCAAAAAGAGGAGGCAAAAACATTTTACTAGAGCTGGAATTTTCATTTTCTGTTTCCCGCTCATTTATTTTTTTGCCATCAGATGAGTTACATGCAGAGAAAATATTCCTTCACAGGATAAATAAGTTGAAACAGCTACAAAATTCCAGCCACTGATAATGAAAGTTTTGACCAAGTCCCTTAAGTAGCAACAAGTTTCTTTTCACGGAAGTTATTAGTAGTCCTCCTCATGTTAATACTACTGTTCTTATCTTCTGAGCAGAGAGAAGGCCATCTCACAAGCAAAGAGAAGTGAGTTTATTATAATAAACTTGATTTTATTTTTTTTTTTAGCATTTTCATTATAGTCCCTATAGGATTATAGGGAATTTCATCAAGAAAGAGGTTTCAAAAGTTCTCACCTTGGTCACAGAGGAAGACAGTAAATTAAATTTTCCACCTCCACGTGCTCTTTGAGCTGGGGCTGTGGCTTCTGAGTACTCTGAAGGTAAATGTGATGTGATTAGTGATCAAATTGCTTCATAAGGGAAAGTTCATTAGAGTCAGGGTAACTGCTTAGAATGCAACATAAACAAACAGGTCTGTGTCAATATTTTGACTTTGTGTAAACAATTCAAGCTGTATCACTCTGGAGATAATGACACATAATGCTGTTTAAAACACTCTGAAAGGGTTTTACTGAATTAATCTGCATTTGAGTTCTGTAAGAAAATTGGTCTGTGCAGTGGAAAAATGTGAACTTCCGTGCTCCTGTTGAAAATGATTCTAAAAGGTCTGGAGCTTCCAGAAAGCACCCTGGGAAAGGGCTTCACTACAACTAAGCAAATGGGAAAAGAATGATTTTTCAGACCCTGCACTGTCTTTAATCCCACTGACAGAGTTTCAGAAATTGGTGTGTATGACAGATTGGACTATATGATTTTATCCGAGTAAGTATAAACGAAGTATTTCTTACAACTCTTGATGCTACATCTCCGGGCAAACACTCTTTCTCCTTTTAGCAACATAATGAGTTCAAGCCTGGAAAGGACAGTGATTAGGGTTTTAAAAGTCTGATAATAAAACTAAAGGAAAGCAATCTGTACATAGGAGTTTATTTAGATGCCCACAAGTTTTAAATCATTCCCCTTTATATCTCAGCCCACTGGATATCTCTTCCAACTGAATTACCATTGGGTTTTACAATGTGATATATAAAATGAGCTGACATTATGATTTACAAACATCCTTTGAGTATCATATAAAACACAACTGTTTCCCTTATTATACAATCATTAGGGCAATGCAAATATAGTCAATACATTAGTAGGTGAAAATGACGGGGCATTTTACGAAAATAAATTTAACTTTACCACATAAACCTGTTAGATAAAGAAATCTTGTTTAAAAAATGGCAATAAAGTTGTCTGAATGATTGCAAGTAATTTTTATATTGTTTCGCCAGTGTCCCCTTGTAAGAAACAATAGTACTTCATTTAAAAGACAACTAATTTTTTCACTGTATAGTCACACTTCAATCTTATTAATCAGTTTCACATTTTCTGCATGAAACTATGAAAAACTCACAAATGTAGACTTTCCAAACTGTAGCCACTATACTTATTTCTGCACTCTTTTCCATATACTCAGTATGTTTAATTAAATAAACAAAAAACACTACACAAATGAGCAGAACAAAACACAACAGCACGTTAAAAAGGTGACATTTAAGCTGTAGATGCCATCACTGTAGAAATACATTCTTGTTCTAATGCCACAAACTTTCTAGCCTCATGAAGAAAAAATAGACATTAGCTGAAGAGAATCTAAATTCTAACTTTGATACACGGCTGAAAGTTTTAATTTGTATTTCTGTCTAAACTTAGGTACTAAAAAACACTGTGTGCACGATAAATTTAAAACTAATTCTTTTCAAACGTTATAAACTATGAAAAAAAGAAAATCTGTTTCTGAGCTGCTAATTGGGTAAAAGTTACCACGTGTTAAGATCTCCTGTCCCGCCTGTCGCTGGTACAGGTGCTTCTGCACTTTGTCATTATGGTGGCAGTAACTGAGAATGGCAGACATCATTTTGACTGTAAATACAAAAAAAAAAAGGAAAAATTCTGAAGTCAATGATGTTATAACTGAAAGCAAATTCTAACCTAGTTAAATTAAATTATATCATCTTAAGGCTCTCTGACTGTTTTAGCACTGCACAACCCAGAGGGATCATATCCTTTTCCAGCACTTGCAGTTTCTCTTGCAAAACAGAATACTGATAATGACCGGTAATTCTTTCCTGAATATGTGTTGAACTGGCGGTGGAATGTGGTTTTAGTTCCATTTCTCACTCTAGGAGCCTTGCTGCTGCTCCGCATCTTTGCAGAAGAAAGTGCTTTTTTTTTTTGCCATTTCATTAAGTTCATGGCATTTAATTTTATAAATTTTTAAGACAGACTTACTTTGATTACTTCCATTCTGTCCAATCGAATATACCTTTGAATGTTTTAAAATGTTGGACAGCTGTGAAATATAAGTGCTATGCAATTTGACTGTACATACATACATATTTTCATAAATACATCTGACAGGGACCTTGGAACTAAGTGTGTGATATCATGGGACAAAATCACAACAGGCTGTCTTATTTGTAAAATCTAGATCCAAAGTAAGATGAGCTGAATTCTATCATGTGGTCAATACACAAATTTAAACGAAAATACAGCATTAGTTGTAATGAAATAATTTAAACATATTTGCAAATGTCTTGACAGGAAAAGTGTGTAATTTACAACACTGAAAACTTTTAACAACCATTGACTTATATGCGCTGTACTGTAAGTCACCCAGACAAGGCTAGCAAGGATGAGCATAGTGATAGGTCCCAAAGGCAACTCCCAAACATCTTCCTCGTGCGGAGACTTTGGTAATTGTCTGTTGTATAAAACACCAACGCATATGACTTCATTTCAGGTGTTCACTTCATCAGTTTTCCTTCCACGGCACAGTCCAGTCTGACTACGTCAGTTATTGTTGAGACACTCTAAATCCACCGAGCAGCAGACGTTCCCATTCTGCACAGACAAACAAGCAGGTGTCAATCATCTCTACAGAACAAGTCACAAAGAGCAGAGGGGTTGGTGGCATGCATAGACAGATGCATCTCTGACACATCTACCGCGTACAAAAATCTGCTTAAGCCATCACCCCAAGGTGTCCTCATCCATCCCAACTGTGGTGGCTTTTTGAGGAGGTTGGCTTTGCCAAATAGAACTGAACTGGCCTGAACTACACACGAACTACAAACCTGGATGTGAAAGACTCAGTGATCCCCATAATAAAAAATAGCACAGTAATGCCAAGAAAAATTATTTGATTTGTTTTCTCCCCTGCAAGAAACTTAATGGACAGAGTTTTGATCTGATCCATGCAGGGAAGCTTTCTCTCTGCCTGAAATGAGCAGATAGTTCAGATTCTTGATTCATGGCAGATATGTATGGGGGCGGGGAAAAACACATACAGCTTTGGAGTTTAATTCATTGTTTAATATCTTTCTGCACCATCCAGCCATTTACAAAATTATCTTATGTATTAAGAACTAGAACAACCACCAAAACCTCAAATGAACAATGTTTTTCCTTTTTTTAAAAAAAAAAAAACAAACAACACAAACCAATAGGAAAAACTCTGAAAAAATAGCAGAAAAGCTACCTTCAATAATTTAAAGCCCTGGAGCAACAGCTTGATTTCCCACAGTGAACAGAAGAACATTTTATCTAACCCAAACCAACATTTTTATAATTCTGATATTAGTGCAGTGGGGTCAACACTCTCTGGAAGAGGGGAGACAGACTGCATTTCTGTGTTAGAGCCACTGGATCAAATCCATCTTTATGAGATCGGGGAACAGAAACTGATGTGACATTCCCTTTCCACTTCTGTTGTGGGAATGCCTTCATCTCTGAGCTGGAATGCATTTCTCCTCGTGTACTTGCTAGTGAAACTTTTATTAGTGCTTTAGCCTTTGTTTACTAGCTCTAAAACACATTTTCATGAACATCCACATTAGGCAATTATTAAAATATTAGCCTAGATTCATACCGAGAATGCCTGAAGGCAGAGTTGCACTAGGATATTACATATCTGCGCTCAATGTTTTAAACAAGCACAGAATTGTTTTGGTTCCACGCTGCAAAACACAAAAGGCATGCATTTTATGTAGGCTTCTGCTCTCGGGTCTCGTTTACTTCCCCGAGATCTGAATGTGAACTTCCAAGGGCAGAAAGTGACTCTGATTTTACGCAGCAACATACATTTCCATTTCCATTCTACCTCGCCCATCATACCTTGCATTTGCAGGTTGTACAAGGAGATCCCACCATCGTCCATACAGCGCCACTAAGTCTTGTGATTCCGTAACCATCCAGACAGGTTTTCCTGATGTCGTAAGTGATGTTGTCAGCCAGACAGGGGTCATTGACACAGTGGGGACAGCACTCTCCTTCTGACATGGCTGTGTACTCGCAGTTTAGATTCGGGCACAGAAGAGGCCAACAATCCACCTCTCCTTCCTGTAAAAATTGAAGCAAAGCTCATTAATTTATTGCCATTTATTAGCTACCACGGAACATTGCATCCTGTTGAATGGAAAAGTTTTATTTTGCCAAAATTGAAATAAACTTAATGGATCAGCTCTCAGTTTGGTTGATCACACAAATGCATGTTTGAATACTGAGCTGAAGTTTCCTAAATGTAAAAGCATTTGGTTGTTTCTTGACTAAACAACGTCATCATTGTTAGAGAAGAACTTGAGTTCTTTCGGGTTTTCAAAAGCAGCATTAAATACTGAGTTCCAGTATTTTCCGTGAACTACATTTTTTTGCAGTGATCGCCTTGCAGGCTCGTGTCCTCTTTCTGTGTCTGGTCACATAAACATCCCAGCAGGATCACAGCAACTGTTTAAATAGAGAGCTAACACTGCAGATAGATGTAGGGTGGTGTGTTTGAGAAGAGTTGAACATCAATCTAACTAGCTACAGCCAGAATTGATTTTACTGTCAACTCCTAAAGGAATTGTTAGAGCAGTACCAGTTATGTTCCACTGAGTCATTTTATTTTATTATTTAACCTGGTAAAAAAAGTGGTTTAGTAGATAGAAACATGAAGAAGAGAGAATCATCAGGTCACTTCCGTAGAGTATTTCTGTAGGATCCATGTGCCTAAACTTAACCTGCAAAGGGCTCCAATAACTCGCACTATGCTACTCTACAAGCACTTCAGATGTTGATTACACCACACACTGCACAGAAGCTTACATGTAGCACTGATTCAGTGCGCCGCTGTCTTCTAGCTCTGAATGTTTGTTAACCCAATCATAAAATTAGGAAAAAAACTGCTGGCTAGAAATTATGTACCCCTTGTAAAACACCTCACTCACATCCAATATTTGCCACTGCTGCTGGCTGCAAATGTTTCTTGGTGTTCTTAGGAGACTATAAAATACAATACTTACTGCTGTACATTATGGATAATTAACTCCTAATAGTAACTCAGCTTTGAATGTAATTTGTTTCCTGACGCTCAGACAACTCTTGATTAATATCATATATAAAGACAATGTTATACAGACAGCTATAAATGTAAAACTGATAATTTTAATGAACTTTATTGCTGTACTAATTAGTATATCTGTGTAAAAATTAAAGCTTTAGGGAAATAATCTACAGTGCCTACTGAGAAAATAAATGTTCTTTATTTCGCATTTTTGTCTAGTAATTTCAGTTTTCTATACCCTTCTTTTTTGGTTAAGTTTTGCTAATTCACCATGTGGCACCAGCACTCCATTTGCTGAGTGAAAAAAAAAAAGAACTGCATTGTCCATTTTGATAAGTCAGGTACACCAGCTGATGTAATTAAAAGCTGAAAATCCTCCAACCAAATCCACTACATGTGAAAAAAAATTGTAAGAGTCATCTAAAGATCATGCAACCTTATAAAAGTTATCAAAAGTAGACTAATGCTAAAATTAATATAGTTTCAAGGTTTCCAAGCTTTTGTCAAGTTTTTCCCTTTGTTCATTAGACCTATTTATTCAGCAGTAAGAGGAAAAATGATGCTGTAGCTTTGAGTTCTCTGGTGCTCTGCAAGTGCTTTATCATCATTCCCAGTCTGAAAAGCAGGTGAAGAGAGCACCAAGAGCCTGTACACTTTTCTAAAAATCACAATCATTATTATTCTTGCTTCCTTCCAAAATCCTTTACCCATACCAGGCAGCGGCACTGCTGACAGCTGTAGGTCCAGTTGTCCCCACTGCGATAGAGCTTGTGCCCAGTTTGGTCCAGGCACTGGCTGGTGACACGAGTGTCACATTCCGGGCAGCAGAAGAGATCGGCGCTGGGGTTCTCGCAGTCACAGGCTGTCCTCCGGCAGAAAATCCTTCCATCCTGTGAGGATACATTGCTCTGATCACAAACTACCAGACAACAACCCTGATAAGGTCACAGGGTATATACATCAAAGGACATGTCTTTGGCATATCAGGAAACATTAAGTTCTTAACATACTTGATGTTACCATCAACAAGGACTGCATCCTGTGAGTTGTGAGTAATACCTCAAATACCAGTATTGTCCCAATTTCTGTCAGCATACGGATCCAACACGGTCTGAATCTGCAAATACTGTTTTCCTGTCTCCAGCTAATTGAATTTAAAAGAAATCAGTATCTCAGAAGAAATATAGTGCAGCAATTTCATATCTCATTGGTCACATCAATTAACTCTTCAAGCAGTTGCCACTCTAATACATATAATATTTATTTAGCACTATTTTGCTGTATCACTGTGAAGAAAATAACTTGAATATATAAATTGAAATTATGAAGATGGTCCCTTTAACTTCATAGAATAATACAGCAAAATCACAGTAGCAGTAGCACTAATCATTCTTCACTCTAAATTCACGACTCGTTCTGTTCCACATCTGGACATCAGCTTAAAGCTAAATGGACTTATCATCATCTGTTATAATTCAGTTCACATATTAAAGAAGGCCTGTACTCCACAGGCACTCCAAAATATGACTTTGCTAAATATTTGCTCAGAGTATTAGATGGCTTATTTTGATAAAGACCATTAAACAGAACTGTTTGATATAAACAGAATTGCTTCTGCATGTAAAGAGAAAAGGGTATATTCTCTTTGCATCACAGGAGAACAAATTGATTCTAATTCTAGTCATAAAAATTGGACAGATGATCATGTTTGAAATCATACTCCTTACTGTAGGTGAGCCAACATACTGATATGCCACACGTAGACTGGGAACTGAAATCACAATGAGGAGATTATTGAAAAGTTTTGACAGGAACTTTTTTTCTGCATTCATTGCTAGTTGTTGGATTAGTCATTATTCAAGCAAAGTGTCCCCTGAAGCCAATTTGAAGGTAGAGCTGTGGAAGGATGAAGCTATATTCTGCTTTGGATCACAACTGTACAATTCCTAAAATGACTCTACTAATATCATTGCAGTTTTTCCATGTTCTCATCAGAACCTTGTTCTGAGTCTATAAACCTGTATCTGATATAAGAAGGAAAAGTTTTTTTTCACTGCCACCAAACAAAGGGATACCTATCAAAGCAAGGGGATTTATTTCCCATGGGCAGACAAAATAGCCATAACCACAGCATGTAGCATGGGAGGTTGTTTTGATGGTATTTTGATCTAGGAATCTGTGTTTGGCTCCTGTTTTTAAGCAAAGTCAGTCCTGCCCACAATGCAACATGTACAAAATCAGCATCGGGGAATCACAATACCCATGTCCATCAGCGTTACTGATGAATTTCATCGCAGTTTTGAATTGACTAGAATATCAATTCTAATGTTGTAAGAATAATTAAAATTATTTCTTAGGCCTAACGATGGAAGCTGAAGAGAACACAGAACTATGGAAATGTAGAACAGTTGCTATAATCATAAAATAGAATCATAAAATAGTTTGGGTTGGAAGGGACCTTTAAAGGTCACTTAGTCCAACCTCCTTGCAAAGAGCAGGGACATCTCCAACCAGATCAGGTTGCTCAGAGCTCTGTCCAACAAGGCCTTGAACATTTCCAGGGATGGGGCATCCACCACCTCTCTGTTCCAGTGTTCCACCACCCTCATTGTAAAAAAAATGTCTTCCTTATATCTAATCTGAATCTACTCTCCTTTAGTTTAAAACCATTACCCCTTGTTGTATCACAACAGACCCTGCTAAAGTTTGTCCCTATCTTTATTATAAACCTCCTTTAACTAATAAAAAGCCACAATAAGGTCTCCTTGGAGCCTGCTCTTCTCCAGGCTGAACAGCCCTAACTCTCTCAGCCTGTCCTCATATGAGAGGTGCGCCAGCCCTCTGACAATTTTTGTGCCTCTTCTCTGGACCCTCTCCAACAGGGCCATGCTAGCTTAACATGAATCTGAACTGCTTTCCACAGGGCATAGGACTAGATTGCTCTACAGTCTTTATTTATTTTATATCAAATTAAGGTAACTAAGGTTTCTCTACTCATGGCTAGTTTGCTGCTTTAGCCGTGGGAGAAGGAATAAACAAACTTTATTTCCTTACTCAGCAGTATGAGTAAATCATAAGGTAAGAAAGACTGGCAGTGGCCCGTTTTGTCAGCCACAGGTCCAGCCAGGTCAAGATGCAGTGCTGGGAACAAACCCTTTCTGCCAAAAAGAAAGAAGTCATCCTCCCCTTTCAGCAAGTGGTGAAAGGAGACAGCCGTAAGGCTTCTCTGGTGAAAAGTTATGACTAAATCTCTATTCTTGCAGTTGGGAAAGCGCAACCATCTGCCATCCCTTGCTGAGGGTGGACACGAAGCACCAGCTCAGCACAAAAGCTCTGCCAGGCTGACTGGCTCTGGGCACGTGGGGCTGTGCCAGGCATTCGGGCAACCCAACACCCTCAACAACGGCAGTCTCTCTCTTCTCCATAATGGAGTGCTGATTCATAATGGCTAACAATAACCTGTCTGCTTAGTTCCAGTTCCATTTCCAAGCTTTCAAGATTAGTTTTCAAATTCCCCTTTCAGCTGGCGACAGTGCTGGTAGTTCCACGCTTCTCTGAGCTCCTGTGCTGTTATCTCTGGGGAGCTGCTAACCTTTTACGTTGCCTTTACTCTCTGTATTTCAGAACACTGACAAAGCCTGATGATTTTGCCAGAGACCTTTTGGTAATCATAATACACTGCTACTCTCTTTATTCTTTAAGCATCTGTGTTTTATCTACAACCTCATTAGTTCCATGCCTTTCAAAAAACATTTTTATCCCTATACTGCAGTGACACAAAGCCTCTTAAGCTACAACACATCACTTGCATCCATAGTAGCACTGAGAAATACACAGAAAATTGAGAAATATATAGAAGGCAACTTATTTTCTTTCAGTGGGTGATTACATATAGAATCTTATTAGTGCCTCTCCCTGCTTGAATTAGTACCTCTCCTCACTGAATCAGTTCTACATGCTTCATGAGCATCAGTGCTACGAACACAAAATTGTTCTTATCAAAGGAAAAACTGACACACAAGGGAATCGCTGTAAAGGGTGACTCAAGTTTCCACAGAGCCCCAAAGTCAATTTGGACAGAAATCAGACCCTACAGAAACTAAACCACCAAATCATTCTCACCATCAGGAACATGCTTTACCTCGGCACGTCCCCCTGTTCCCACTGCTGTGCTTATCCCCCAGGCTTTTTTTTAATATAGGGAATGAAGGGTTGTCTTAATTAGAGGACAGACTCAAAAGCCCAGATAAAGCCAGGCTAAGTTTTTTAGTGGGAGAGAGAAACAGCTCCCCAACTCCCATCAAATTTCTACCGGTCTTGTGTATTAAATCCACAAGAGTTCAGGAAAATGCCTGTAGAAAACACATAAAATATACTCACGGTACGGTATTTATTTATAGTTTTGAGAATTTGTTTTTGTAAGCTTTATATTTACTCAGATGAATGAGGATGCTTTGAAGAGACTGATGAAACACCAAAACAATGCTCTGTGCTTCAGTAACGACACTTTGCTTCATTATGTAACTGAAGTAATATAATTTCTCATATTCCACAGTATCCTACTCCACACATAACCTTACCTAATGAACTTCAAAGTAAAGTAAGGTATTTAATTTACTTTGTACTAGATTTTAAGTTAAAATATTTTCAAGATAGGATCTATGTGTTTCAGCCACTGCACAAAATATATCCGTCTGATCTTTCCTAAAATAACCATAACAAAGGAAAAGCCAAAAGAAAACATATTATTTTAAATCTGAAATGCTGATTTGTCTCCTAGATAAAACAAGTGAGTAGGATAATTTCAAAGTTGGAGTAAGAAGGATAAGGAATGATTTAGTTACACTCTGCCCTTTCCTCACTGAAAAGTGAGCAGGTTGCAAAAAGGTCAAGCAGGGCCACCTCCCTGTGCAACTGCATGAAAAAGGACAGAGTCCTGCAGCAGGTTTGAGAAGTAGTCTGGTGTATTGGAAACTACCACAGTTTATAAAATATGTTTCAAGAACGTATTTCAACAAACACTGAGGGAAGACTTTACGTCCTGCCTGGGATATGACAGACGAGGAGCTCACCCTGTTTTCCCTGTTCTATAGACAAGAACTTGGCTCTTGAAACAAGGCAGCTACTAGAGTGAAATGAAATCCAAATGTTAATTCACAGAGAGGAAAAAAGAATGGAAAGTGAGGAAGAGATACAGGAAAAGTCATAGCAACAAACAGTGCCAGGATTAGTTTAAAACAGTTAATAATTTTCTATATTTTCATATACTAGTAAGAACATTCAACATGAGAAAGAAGTGCAGTAAGAAATGGCAAATAAAACAAATTACAAGCAATCTAAAATGGGAATACTAATAGTTATAATTCTGCAAAGGCAGACCAGATGTCTTCACATATATTAAACTGTTTATTCTATTGACTGGAAATCCTTTCATAAGCCAGCCAGTTCTCCAAGATTACAATAAAAGCTTGACATACATTCAGTGGAGTTGTACACTTCAGCTTCTGAAGGGAGGAGCTTTAGGGAGCTTGAGGCTACTTGAAGTAAAAAATATAGCCACCAACAAGAACATATTCTCTTTTGAGCCCAAAACAGTAATATACTTTGTGGGTCCTATTCACTCCAAAGTCTTGATTATCCCTTCTGCTATACCATTGCAACACAGAAATGATGAGGCTTTCAGCTTCTTGCCACTTCATAACAACTCTTCCCCCTCTCCTCCCCAAACCCTTTAATGCTTTTCTGGCTCATCAGCACTGAGACATGGGGACTGATAGGCCACTTCTCATGCTCTATGTTCAGCTCTTCACAGTGGCCAAAATATCGTTTTACTTAGACTTACGCAAGGGCCAATAGTATTCTCTCTATCTAAGGACAGCTTTACCAGTGCTATGAATGCATCAGGTCAAAGGGGCCATAAAAGACCAACCATTTCTCAGATTGCTGCATTTCTAAAATTCTTCAAATTTCAATGACAGCACTCCTATTTTAACTAGTGAAAATGAAGAAAGCAGAGTTAAATGTTCTTTTAACTTGGCTACCACACTCAGAAAAGAACTGAATTTCTAGGGGGAAAAAACCCCAAAAAACTGATCTAAGCATTAACTCTAAAGCAGATCTACTTATACTACACCTGGCTTCTCCGAAGGTGCAGAGAGCTGCATTTGCTCAAGTGAGAGGGCTGCCAACATAGCCAAGCTGGGATGAGAAGGAGAAAGCTGACCTTCACTCTTCTTCACTTGAGGAAATCAAGCGCCTGCTGTCACATCCTCTAAACTTCAGCTCATGCTCAGGCCTTCCTTCTCACCCAGATAATGTATATTCCAAGTAAAGGGAAACAACACCAACAGGAAGATGGTTGACTACAGTACTTGTCCTGACAGATGCATGTGAAATAGTTGAAAACAGTTTTCAACATTTCCAGTAAGCGTGCTGATCGCCTGCACATTCTGTTAAGGGGTAACACAAGATGCTCAATCAAGGCATGCTACGAGTGGCTCTGGCCCATGGGCTGATGTGGTAGAAGCTCAGCAGGATTAGCCAGGATTCAGTTGTGTCTGTGACTGTGCAAAATAAGAAAAAAGGTGACTTCCCAGAAGAATTTCCCCATCACAGCTTCAGTGCCCACAGAAGAGCTTACCTTTTGCCTCAGTGCCTTAGGCTAGTATTTTTGCCAACACCACTAGCAGTGCAATATTGGGTTTCTGATACGAGCCCAGAGAATTAAAAGACTCTTGAAACCCAGACCAGCTGGATCTCACCTTGCAGGAACAAACGGAGCATCTGTCCTCCCTCAGGGTCCACACCTGTCCATTCCGCTTGAAGCCGCCTTCATGGGGACAGTCTCCAGTGCAAGATGGTCCAGACGTACAAAGGCAATCGAACCCTCCAGCCAGGTTCACACAGGCTGAATCGTTCCAACAGGTGTGGGTCTTTAAGGCACACTCATCAATATCTGCAAAACAGTAGACTTATAATGCTATGGACATCTTTTTTAACAGGGCAAATTTTATTTTTGTATTAAGTAATTACTGTTCATCTGCCTTGCTATTGGAAGAGGGTGCCTTCTTTCTGACAGCTTCCACATTTACTTGCTAGACATTAAACACTGATTCTTTCAGGTTATTCTTCAGTGTTTGTTTTGATTCCACCAAGAATTCTTAAACTATCCCCAGCAGGCTTAATTGTAAATGCTGAGTCTGACATACCTACTGGAACTATATATCAATGACGAACTTGGACATCCAGATGAGGCTGCAGAGTTATTTCACAGCGACTGGAAACTAGTGAACAATCAGAGTGACTTTCTGTCAGTTAGACCACTCTGTTCTGGATTTTGCACCAAAATAGAAGGGCATTATACTTCAGAAGTTCCTAGCATGATCAACACTTCCCATACTAAAAGTGGTCATTTGTATCTTTTCCCCATTGCTGAAAGGTATATGTGAATTAAAAAAAAAAAAAAAAAAAAAAAAAAAAAAAAAAAAAAAAAAAAAAAAAAAAAAAAAAAAAAAAAAAAAAAAAAAAAAAAAAAAAAAAAAAAAAAAAAAAAAAAAAAAAAAAAAAAAAAAA
>WHYT01016060.1:113861-136318 GCA_009806455.1 Tetrax tetrax
AAAAAAAAAAAAGAGGGGAAAAAAAAAAGCAAGCAGAGGCACCTTACACAGGAAAAAAATTCTTAGAACAAAGCTATGAAGGAAAAGTATGAGTTAGCAACGACACAAGGAAATAAGTAACAAAAAATCATGATACACTAGAGAAAAGTGAATCACAGAATCCTATTAAAATTGCTTTTGGAGGGTAAAATATAATTATGCAATATGAATTTATCTAAGGATTCTTTTTCTAGCAGTGAAAGTCATGAGATTTTTAAGAACATTGTGAAAAACAGGTATTTCTTTCAGAAAATAACTTTGGACTGTTCTTAAACAATATATTGACAGATTGTCCAGATAAAATACCGGTATACTGGTGGGAGTCTCTTGTTCCAACACTAACAATAAAACTGTAAGCAACAGTGGGAGGAAGGCTGGAGAAGAAAATCCTTTAGTAGTTTGTGATGGTTTCTATCACAAAAATTCCAGAACACTATTATCTTATTTCAGAAATTACAAGGAAGAATCCTCATGCTTACCATTTAAAATTACCTAATTGCTAGCATGAAATTTATAACTTACTCAAGAGAACTTTTAATTCCTTTGTAAAACAACAAATTTTAAAATTCAATAGAATTTACAAAGAAAATTACCTAAAGTCTAACTTAGGTGGGATGCGGTGGCTAGTTGCCCTACTTTTTGGACAACTACCATGGGTTCACAAGTGATCTCCTCAGAAAACTAGAACTTTAAAAGTTGTTAAAAATTCTCTCAATATACTGAAGGAAACTCTCTGTAACAATCAAATAATGAAATTCCCTCTGACTCATTTAGTAAAATTCCCGATTTCAATTCATAAATAGTCCAGGAACAAGTGGAAAATGTGGTAGCGTCCTTGGATTTCATCAACTGCAAAATCAGCCTGCACAGCTGAGTCTGGGGCCTGAGCCAGCAGAAAACGGCTGTCCCTCTCTGCTTATAGACCCAAAGGGAAGCTGGAGACAATTACACTGCAGAAGGGCTTCACTCCTGGGCAAGTCCTTTTTCAGAGATGTTCCCAGTTGGCTGATAGTATGATTCAATTGCTTTTCACTCAGACTCCCCTAAAAATTGTGTGTTCCGCTGCCCAGGCAGTCTTAATTACAAAAAAAAAACCAAAACCATTATTGCTCTAATGCATAGCTTCACACTACTGACTACTTGCAAGGTCCACTATCCGCGGTGTAAAAGGCACTGCACTAAGAGAAACTTGTAGTTCATTATTTGGCAAATGCCAGAGTATCACAGGAGGTAAAAACCATGAAGAGCGACACGAAGAGAGCTATCATAGAATCACAGAATGATTTGGGTTGGGAAGGACCTTTAAAGGACATCCAGTCCAACGCTCCTGCAGTGAGCAGGGACATTTCTAACCAGATCAGGTTGCTGAGAGCCCTGCCCAGCCTGACCTTGACCGTCTCCAGGGATGGGGCATCTACCACCTCTCTGGGCAATTTGTTCCAGTGTTTCAGCACGCTCATCGTAAAAAACTTCTTCCTTATGTCTAGTCTAAATCCACCCTTTTTTAGTTTAGATATGACTGAACTGGTACAAGTTATACCCAAACGGCTACTGTAAGACTTAAAATATTATTTAAAATATCCCATTTTCCCTTCAATCGACTTTGACTTGTATTTTATGTTGAAGACAAAAGTTTAAATGAAGCATTCACTTTGGTTTTGGTGATTTCACCAAGCATCATCAATATTCTCTTACCCATCATATTAAGGGCTCTCTGAATAGCATATATATAGGATGTAGCAGGATCACAGCGTAGATTAGAAGGGTAGTTTTCATAGTTCAAAACTAAAAGGATTTCACAGATGAATATAAAGCCATATTGCCTACAGAGTTCCATGTAATTGCTTTACTTATGACATAGAAATCTAATTCTGTTTCCATGTAATTTAACAGATTTATGGAAAGCCAGATGTTAGCAATTATAGAAACTAACATTATTCATATTCTCAGTAGTACAGACCTGTTCACACTGCACAAAGCCAACTTAATCTGTTATACATATCCAAAAGGGAAGAACACCCTATTTATGTACTGCTATGGCTGTTCTCCATTCAGCACACGTAAAAAGGACGCTCCCTTTAAGAGCAGCCCAAACTGGTAAACGGGACATTCTTGACAAAGAAACCAATCAAGCAAAGCTGAGTAACATAGCATGAACACAAATTCCTAATTGCTACTGAGTTTCGTCATTTTTTTTTTCATTCTTTATGCAAATGATGATTTCTTATTATTTTATGGCATTTATTATTAAAAAGTTTTAGTCATTAATCAAACATAAAAGGCTTGGACACTGCACTCATTTCCAGCTGAACTTTTAATAAAGCTAATTTTCTGAGAACATCCCTTTGGCAGTTTTGTCTTGTCAGTGATTGCATTTCTAAAAGTCAGAACAGCCAATGTTCCCAGTAACTTGAGGAAAAGAAGTTATAAGCGTAACATGTTTTTGTTCCTTCTACTCTTTCAGCCTCAAACTAGATTGGGGGGTGGGGAAGGAAAAAATCCCAGACAAATACTCCCATATTTTTAGCTCAAGAAAATATTTCAGTTTAATGCAGATCAACTGGACTCGCTAATTTTGACATGAGATCAGCACGTAAAGACTATGCAAAACATGGAGGAAAATACTCATATTTAGTGTGAAATTTCTCTTAACAACAGGAATCGATGTGTCTACTTAGGTGTTGAAAAATTATCCTAGTTTAAAATTCTGAACATGTCCAAAACAATCTTCTAATGAATATGAAAATTGTATGATAAGACTCTTACATATAGATTATTTTTATATTATTCAAATTCTTGCTCAGCTTAAATTCCCCACACTCCCCTGAGGTTTCGTTTGCTTTTCCACAACTGCTCTCATAACATGTGGGCCCAAAACTGGGACATTTAATGATGGGCAAGGTGAAACTGCACACAAGCCTTGTTTCCCATTATAACAACACTAGGTAGGAAGAAGATGAAATATTCATTCATAAATCAAGTAACTTTTAAGAACAAGAGACAAATATACGTGTGAAATAGCAAGGAGACTCCATAATCTTTCCCTATATTTAACAGAAGAATGTGTCTGTCTGGTTTTGGGGGAAACAGTTCTTCCATGCATCCTGTCAACCTGTGAAAACAATCTCATTTGCACACTTGGAATAGGACTTGGAAATCTTATTCATGATATTGAGATAACCTGTGGCATAAACTACTAATTAACCCAAGTAAAAGTGGCAGAGCTTTCCTTCCCCACTCCCCACAGTTCCTTTTCAAGGAAAAGGGAGGATATAGTGGAAATGACATAATCAGAAACTTGCTTGTAATGCTAGCCTTAGGATATTTTCTATCAAGAACACACAGCCAACAGCAAAGACATGCCACCTGAAACATTGCACAGGACTATCATAAAAACGATGAAGATCTTCACTCTTCAAACACACCCAATCTGTGCTTCTTTAAACAAATGTATGGCAACAAATAACTGATCACGTATTTTAGCCACAATGCAACTAGTCACATTTTGTGGATGGGAAAAGAAAGAAATCAAACCACCCAAGACATGCTCATTTCCCAATATACTCTCAAAGTACGTGAAGATAGCTTGGTAATGCGGGCCGACAAGAAATCAGAATCAAAATGGAACAGAATAATCCCCTGAGATGCAATTTCCTTTTCCATCCTTTTTGGCTGTAACGAGAAGTAATTTGACTCAGATACTATGAGAGGTCCCATGGCCACTGTATTTGAATGGGATAGAAGACAAGCATGACTGTACATATCAACATAAGTTCATTAACTTGATTTCACTGAAATTTTAAACCAATCCCTAGCTACTTCATTTCTTAGTTTTCAAGGCTATTCAGGTTTTAATGGTATGACTTTTCTATAGCACCTTAATAAATGTGTGCAAGTCATGCAGTGTGGTGCTCTGCAATATCATGATAAGCTCTTGCAGAAGAACGAACCCTACTAATGAGCTGATTTTAACTGTTATGGTACATTAAACTGTTACAGTATAATGTTAATGTAAAAAATGTGTGCTGGGCTCCTAAAGCAATGTATGTACACGTTAACTAAACACTGTTTTGACATATTATTTTTCATAGGCAACTTGTCACTTAATGTATTTGCCTTCTTTCTAAATCAAAGTGATTTGGACTCATCTTTGGGAAAGAAAAAAAAAAATCACTAAACAGATCCATTTTTAGTTAGAAAACATTTTATGATAATACTTTTATTCTATAAAGATATAATGGTCTATTAAAGAACATTGCATAGTAAATTAGATTCTGAATATAGGATTTACTAATGCTTTCTAGAAATATAGAAATAACTAAACACAATTACCTTCAAGACATGTAACGCAACTTTCTTTCAGAATACAAGAATCAGAGTTTACTAAATGGAAAGTAAGCAAGATAATTTTTATTTTGCAGGATAAAAACCACAGACATGGACTCTAATGTTATGAGCTTTAAGAAATTCTATGAACAACAGAAGAAAGTTATAAACCAGCAGGTTCTAGAGTTGGTCTTGGATACTCTGCACCACAGGCAAATCTTTCTCTCTATGTACCACCTCTCTAACGACAGAGAAAAGCAATTCTCAGGCATATAGGAAAACTTTCAAAGGATGGGTCTAGCTTTGTGCTTGACACAGAAAGGGGCCAAATAAACACTTTCTAATTTAGGTAGCAGACAACACTGCAGCACGTTATGGGTTATATGAAAGCTTCAGAAATTGATTTTAAGCACATTCAGACTTGACCCTCAAAAGTATTGCTGCGCCCAGCTTTTCTGGGAGCCTAACACACATGGAGTTTTCTCTCACAAGCTGCTGACTCCTCCTTTTTCCCTGCTTTCATTTCTCCACAGCTACTCCAACCCTACAGGGAGGTCCAGCTACACAACCTTTCAGGATTAAATATATGGTGAATCCTCTGGGGTTTTTGTAGGAGGAGGATCCGCGTTAAGTTTCCCTACAAAATTTGCACTGATTCTTAAAGAAAATTAAAAAAAATTAGCAACTGGCAGAGACTGCTGCCTTGGTTGTTCTTCCTTCTGTGGCGGCAAGTCACAATGTAGAGAATCAGAAACATGAAACATGAGAAAAACAGAATCAGGAATTCTGTAGTCCAAGGTCTGAACAGCTTTTTACAGACTGGAAGCATCTCATTTAAAGAGAGATGGAGATTTAAAAGTATAATTTAATTGGCTTTTATTTTTGTGCTGTAGATAGGGCTGAGCTTTGTGTGATATTAACTTCTGAGAACACAGCACATTTTTGCCAGTTTTTCCCTTCTTTCGGTTCTGATAATCTTAAAGATTATCACTGAAAATTCAGTGGTGAGGGTTTATTCAACGATTACCTTACGAGGTAGCAGTATTTGGCAACAGGTACTCAGCGCAGGAAGAAACCAATGTACACCTGTTGCTTCAATATGGTATCAGTAGCCAGTAGTTAATACTGGTATATGTATCATATGACAACTCACAGTTCTCTTTAAAGTATTTTTGTTTGTTTACCTTAAAGCATAGTAAAGCTCCTATTAAAAAAAGAAAAAAAAAATCAACCCAGCAACTATAGCCTATGGGTTTTAATTGCCAAGTAAACTTTGGTAGCAACTTAGTACAGCAATTGACTTTTGTCTGTGAGCAGTATTCCTAATAACATGCTGTGAAAGGCCAGCGTCTCATAAAAATGCTACTGCTGGAAATTAAATTACATTCTCTTAATTCGAGCCTTCTCACCATCATCTTATGAAGCTGACATCTTTTATAAAAGCACGGCCATGGAAATATATTCCCTTTCCAAAGCTGCTTTCAGTTGATATTTTGAGCAATAAAAGAATCTTCCCAAGCTTGAAGTGGCCTGGCTAAGTCATACATCCTTATTACCCACGCCCTGGTGCAATACTATGACCTTCCCTACTACATCCACTGATTTACACATTTGTCCCTTACCAGGTGACAAACTCCACTGTCTTCTAGTCAGGGAGAATAAAGTTTTAGAAGCACTGAGGTATCACAACACTTCCCAAATAGATGTTGTTTTTTTTAAATGCTCTGCAAGGGCTGCAGAGACACTGCAAGCAATGACTCAGCTCCAAGACCACCCACATACAAATGGAGGGAGAGGGGGTTATATCCAACAGAGACACAAATGCACCCAGCAAAAGCAACAGGCTGCTTGGGCTTTGGGCAATCTGTCAGAGCTGAGTGCTCCCTCCCACTGCCTTATGATTTTCATATGCTGTTATTATTATGATCATCGCTATTTTGTGGAGGAGGGTTTAACCTTTTTTAAACTTATGTTCTTCGCCTATTTATTGTTCTCCAAGTTTTGGCCTTCAGAGAGGAAGAAGAAACACTTCAAAACATACTGAAGGGTAACGGCCCAAACCCACCTCAGGTACACACGAGGATTTCAGCATACAGTCTCTAAAATATACCAGGACAAAATGCTGTTGCTAAGCAGATGAACCCTCTCTTATCTAAAATAGAGTGAATGACACTGGCCCTGACTCCAGGTACTCCACCATGCAAACAAGCTCCGTAACGTGACGAAAGTCAGTGTTCAAGAAACTGAGTTTTAGCTAGAATGTGCAGCGTAGCTAGTATCTGTCATTTTAACCAATTCTTAGTTGCACTTTAAAATAAACATCACATTTCTTTGTCAGTATGTGTTAGCAGAATCTTTCAATTAATTTTAATTGGTTAACCAGTATAACGAAATAAAATAAACTGATTTATTCTCTTCTTCGCTGGTACCCTGCAGCAGATGGTGCAGAAAAGCTATTTTGTTAAAATAACCCTGCTAGTTTTACATTCTGTTTACAACTTGCATATGGCCATGTGAGCACCTCACCTTACGAACTTCCAGCATGCTGCGCAGGTCAAAACGAGGGCAGTTTGTTTTCACAAAAACTCATCCCTTCAGTCTCCATGAAATAAAGAACATTTTGGGCTCCCTTTTTGCTGCGAGGTAGCCAGGTGCCCTTCCCTTTAATAGCAATGCAAGGCAAGCAATAGTGACCTTTTCAGCAACTGAGCCTAGCTATGGGCCATTCAAAACCAGTCTTGTCTGCACATCTGCCTTTTCCTGAGACCACCCCGAGCCTTAGATCTTCCTCATCCCAAACCACCAATGTGAGGTCAGGTTGATAAGGGATGGGGTTCTGCATGCAAGGGGTACAGGTAGGCATCAGGAGTGCTACACACATCCCTTATCCCAAATTGCCTCAGGGCTTTTGGAAGGTTATGTCACCTTACTTTGACTTCTCATAAAGCAAGTATTTTCAACATCCATCCTTCCTTACACAGTATTTAAATAAACAAGAGGAGAACTCTTTAATATTTGAGAATCTGTTTAGAAATAAGATTTTCATGTGTGACTTATTTATTAAGTCACAAAATGCTGTAAAATTTGCCATTTTTTTTACCATCAAGTTCACCGTTGTGATTTTATTGAGGTCCCCGTCAGGTTAGGAAAATGTGTAAAAACCTAATATAGCTGGCCAATCTGCAAAATATTGGTTTTGAAAACAATTATTGTTCCTCTGCATCTTTAAAATCATGATGCTATCTTATCCCAAGGATCTCCAATAGCCAAAATTTGATAAAAATGAGATTGTTACCAGTTACAAGTAAATTTATATATTTTTATTGCAAATTTTTATTTTAACTTTTCTTTTAAATCTTAAGAAAGAGCCCTTTGCACTTACAGACATGATAAACAAAATTTATGTTAAAAAAAAAAAAAAGCAGAAAAACTTTTATACAAAACTCATAGAACTTAGTAGAGATGAAGTAACTGAAATTCCAAAGAAAGGACACAGAACTATGAGAAGTTGATTTGTATCTCTACAGAAGGTAAAATGGCATCCTCTCTAAATAGTTAAACTCATCTGATAAAATATCATACAGATATTATGTATAAGGCTTCTGAGAAGAAGTAAAAAGGTGGACAAAGCGTAAGGCAGAGGTAAGTCACAATTTCAAATTCACTATTACTGCTTAGTGGCTGTACCGGCACACAAAGCCTTACGGTCAAGTCAAGGGCACCCAGCCCGCAAGAACCAGCACTAACTCCTCATGGAGCCTCATGCTTTGTCCTCCTGTGGAAACAACTGACAAACTTCTCCGCATCCTTGAAAAATTCCTCTTTGCTTACATTCTCAGGGCCTTATTCTGCAAATGTGGTGTATAAAAGCTTGATGCTCTTCACATAATTCTAAAAATAAAATGAAGAAGATACCAAACAATGCAAAACAAACAAATCAAAGCAACATAGATATACCTCAAATGTGTTCTCGTATCGCTCTGCTGAAATTTGAAAATGGAAAATCAACTCTCCCCCTTTCGTGGCCTATTATGCTCCCCAGAAAGCCTACTTTCACTTCAGGATTTATAGCAACTTATTATGATAAATGGCAAAGTCACATTTTGGCTCTCTGACTGCCTCCCTCCTGTAATAACCATTCAAAAACGTGCGGTGCCTTGAACCAGCACCCACGCTGCGTGGCTGGGGATGCTGACAAACACAGACACGCTCACTTGCGTTCTCATTTCTGCCTTAAACACAGTAACTGCTCAGGACAGTGTCTCAGTAGCCACTTTATAACACCATGCAGAAGGAGGGGGGGGAAAAAAAAAGAAAAAAAAAAAAAAAAAAAAAAAAAAAAAAGAAAAATCCACACTATTCCCCATCACCACAAAGATGACATCTTGTTGCCAATCTGCCTGCCAGAAAACCATCTGGAAACAATATCAGTACCACAATCTATAGGCATCCCTCCAATGCATTAATCAGGTCATCAGAGTTCAATAACTGACAGCATCTTTAAGAACTGGAAAGGATAAAGCTGCGGTAATAAGGCACGGTTCAGATGAATCCCCAGGGTCTAGTTAGTTCTACCTCTCCTTTGGTTTTTTTTCCTTTTTTTCTTTAAAAAAAACATAAAGCATTGGCATTTTTTTCCCCTAAGTGTTTGGGTTTAAATTTACCATTTCAGGCAACTTCGAAGTGCAAGCAAGGCCTCTCAGTCTGATGCACACACACATAATGGAAAACGTCTATTGCCTCACTGCAGCAAATGCAAGTCCTCTCACATAACAGCCAGGAAGAGTCACAGACTTCTGCCTTGACAGTAGAGTTATCCATATAAACCCTTAAAAGGGCACTGAAAAAGTCTGGAGAGAATTCAATAGGGCATGACAGCGATTCGGAGATTAAAAAAATATATTAAAAATAGAAATATACACACATGTTTATTGCTGTGAAAAAGGTATAAAATTCTGCAAGGTTTCTTATCACACAGAACAGATACTTTCAGAGGGAGACTAGCAGTACCAGCTGCTAAAGTTCTCAGATAACGACAGATCAAAACGCAGGGGTTGGAAACTGAAGCTGCAGAAATCTAAGTTCTGGAGTGTTTTTCTTGTAAAGCATGAGAAAAGGTAACAAATCAGAGAGGGGGGGGAAGAAAAAAAAAAAAAAAAAAAAAAAAAAAAAAAGTGCTATGCTGATCATTGCTTACCAACACAGGACTCCCCGGAAAGAGAATAGCTTCCATTGTCATGGAAACCGCTTCTGCACTCACAGTGGTACCACCCTGGGAGGTTAACACAGCGTGAATGGTTGTGACACTCAATGATCCCCTCTGCACACTCATCAATATCTGCCTCAGAGAAAAACACAAGCCAGCCAGGAAATTAATTTCCTTTGACACCAATGCTTTAGGATTTTTTTTTTTAAATGTTGTTGGTTTTTTCTTTTTTTTTTTTAAAAAAAAAGTCTTCCTTTAATAGATGGATCAAGGTTTAGTACGGTTCCAAACAACAAACACTTGAAACATGACTCACATAGCAACAACAAAAAAACCCAATAATACATCATGGAATTTGATACATACAAACACCAATTTACACCATGATTTGTTTAAAATGACAAGCAAACATGCAGATATTTTTCTTCTTTGATTGTTTAGGATTTTTTAACTCAGAAGTTACATTTGTCTGTGCACATAAAGCGTTGCAGAGCAGGCTCTCCACTGCAAAGGCCGTTTCAGCAGTATCCCTGCTTTACAAACTGCACGTCCCCGGACACCTTGGAGAGAAAAAGCATTTTCTTCAGGATTTGCATTTCTTGTGTTCAGCTGTGATACTGGCAGCTATTCAGCACTTCAGGTGCTCAGAGCACTTTGAAAACAATAGTTAATCTCTTTTGTTTCTATGATCAAAATAAATACCAAGTAGGTGTATAGCAACGTGCGACAAACAGAAAATGCAGTCCATGGTTCAGCTGCAATAAAACATTTTGCCAGAAAAGAGTGAGGCACATGACAGCAAATCTGTAGCAATGGAAAGGTACAGCAAGATGAGTTTCAATAAAAGTGCTGTTTTTATAAAGGTGTTCTTAAAATTTCTGTACCATTGTTAACAGAGATCTCATAATTGCTAGTAACCTTGGTTAATCATGGCTGGCACCTGGCCGCTTCTCCCCTTTGAGCATTTTTCAGCATATTTTGTAGGGTTGTAATTAAAATTAGCAAATTAATTATATGTTAACCTTGCGGTAATTTAAGAAGCTATTATATTTTCACTCCTCTGTATAGCTCAAACTATTCTCTTTTTAATCTTGGACAGTTTTCAGCTGGGTAACTTATCAATTAAAATGAATCGCAAATTATTCACAAATATTAGCCTTTTTCACTCATTGAAAATCTTTTCTTGGCAAGCAGCACACTTAAAGTACGCATAAAATCATGTACAGCAAACAAATTTGGGGAAAACAGGTTCTAAAATCACATATAGTTCTGCAAGCATCAAAGTACAAATGTCTCATGATCCTGATGCAAGACTGAGTTGAGTTTATTAAATAACCGCAGAGGGTCACTTTTATCTCAATTTACAAAGTACGTACACACCAATATGATTTCATGGACTGCAGTGGAGTCACGTTGATGTACGTTAAAACCAATTTGAATGAAGTATCCTTCAATACAGTTCCATTTTCCTACATCTTACAAGCAACGCCATAGAAAAGTTCAATTTTTCCTCATTTAAGTAACAATATTTATTCTTGCTGAAATATGGCTGAGAAATCTAAACAAACGCCTTTTTCCAGTTTTGTGTTCACCCTCTCTCAAGAATGAAGCAAGTTATTTACGTAACAAGGTTATAACCACTATTTATTTCTAGATTTATTCAGCTTCCATCTAACAGTGAAGTCAATTTTTTTTTGGTGCTTTAAAATCTGTCACACTGAGATCTTTTATGCACTTTTTATTTTGTAGAAGCTAATTTTAGTGTTAAAACACTGCGCAAATCTAGCTGTCCATCAAAGATGAGTGCTGCCTGCAAACTTAGACATTTTCAATTCATTACAGCAAATGGAATTTATAACCATGATCTTTTCACATGTCATGGCTGATGGAACAAGTTTAATCCTATTTGGAAAGTGAATGACTTCGCTATCGCAGGTCAACTGCAAATGAATCCTTCTTGCTTTCCTCTCTTTCCCAGTGTTGAAACAGAGAATGTTCCTGTTTAAAGATTGCTTCCTTGGGTCAGCCCTGTACTGGACATCTATCCATTCAATTTTACATTTTTAATTTACAAAATCAATAGAGTTTTCCTAAAGTTCATTTCTAAACTTGAGTCCTTTTGAAAGTGTATTTGATTAAGGCTCATGGTGTAGAGTGCTAATGGACTGGTAGACCACTCTGCAGAAAGCCTGTCTGTCAGGACACCAAAACCAAGCAGCAGTTTACTTCATGGAAGAAGCAGATTGTCAGTGTACGAGTCTCTAGATTATGTCAGAAAAATAAAATAATACACAGAACTATTTCAAGACTTTAATATGGCAGTACCATACCTATCTATAACCTTTGTCCATTGATGTTTAGAGAGACACAAACCAATTCCTTAAACCAGTAGAGCTGGGAAATTGGGACTCGCTTTCAGCTGCATGGGTTCTTCCTTTACTTCCTTCATCTCCTTAAACCAGTGGGGTGACACCAGCACTGCCCAAACCACGCCAGGGACAGTGGGCGAGGGGAAAGGAGGTGCTGCTCCTGCATGCACACATGTGCGCGCGCACTGGAGAGGGGCTGGGCTGATGGGAGGGGAACGGGGAAGCAACCCTTCCCCTGCTTCTGCAGCAAGTTAGTATTCCTTTGGCAACACGTCGTTAGCAGCACCATGTAATACAATATGCATGAAGAGCGGTATAAACAGAGAAAAACCATTAGCAGCTTCTCCATTTGGCTAATATATTGCAGTTTCTTATTCCCGTGCTTAAAATGATGTACATAAAGAGCAAAAGGGGAGAAAATATTATGATTAAGTCTGTAAGCTTCTCCTGTGGTCTTGTGCATTATTTCTGGCAGATGTATAAACATATCTCTGCAGGTATAAGAAAATATTATGGATTTGTTTTAGAAATCCAGAGTTATTTCAGATGCTTGCAATACCAAGAGTGAACTGCAAATAATAGCTTTACAAAATGGTGTATCATATACCATGACATTACTTTGTTCACCTAATAGATCATTTCCATCTGGACATACTATGGCATTTGAAAACATCTTTTGGAGGACTTTTTCTGCAAAGGAAGATGTTGCTATCCATAATGGCCAGTTCAGGGAATTAGAATCAATTCACCTTTCTTCATCTTTTCTTTTTCATCTTTCGATCCTAGCGGTATGTGTACATACTTGCCTCAGGATGAGTATTTTTCTATCAAAGCCCGGGTTTGGGTTTTGCTATAGCATTTGCACTATATATGCACTATTTGCGTGTGTGTGTGTGTGCAGATGCTTACCAGAATACATTATATACACTTTCTTCACAAAGTTATGTTAAGCTGAAATGAAAGTGTATACCTCTGACCTGAGAGCAAAAACAGTACAAAAATTATAATCATTCTTCAAAAGAGCACAGAAAAACCTTTTCAGAAATTCTGTAATGACACAGGCCAGAGGAAACAATGGGTGGAGGTTTTTTGGCTGTGTTCCCATGCTTTAGGTCTTGCCTGCCTTCAATGCTCCTGGCAGCAAAGCGAGCACACGGCTCTCAGGCTTCCAGGCTCTGTCTTCTCGCAGCACGGATGGAGGAGCCTGAGCCTTTACAAGCACATCTTCACCTTGTCATCCCGTGTGCTCACAAAAGTCAGTGAAAACACACTCACCAACTCACAAATTTGTACGGGCTTTCTGTATATCTGCATTAATAGCTAGATAGTCTAAAACAGCGCTTGGTGAGAAACTGCAAATTCAGTATTTCCTTGGGAGTGGAAAATTTCCCATAACCTTAATTTGCTTTTGTAATCTTGGCTAAATACCTGCACTGTCTTTGCATTAAGTGTAATATTTTTAATTTCTAGCTGTAATTCAACACAGGACATCACTGCTTTTACTCCAATGGTACTATTTTTGCAGTTTTTTCATTCAAGTCTTCTTACAGCATCCACGTAAAAGGACATCCTGTACAGACTGTTCCATTGCCCGCTTTTACTCTACTCATTAATTTAACTGTCATTAGTACAGAATTGTTAATGGATCTGGCAACACTCCACTACAATAGCTTTGCAAAAGCTCAAAAATGGGACATTTTTTGTATTGTGGAATAAAGGCACCAGTTGGTTTTGAATAAGCTCTCACAGGATGCTAATCCTATCCTTTATGGACAGGTCTGTAATTTTTACTTTTAGCATCCCAGCTTCTTGCATTATTCATAAAGGTATTTATGCAGACAAGATAAATAGGATAATTTACCTCAAAATAAAACACAATGGCTTCAGAACCCAGTGAAAAAGTAAAATTAAAATAATTCAATCTTTTCTAATGCCTCATCACATTTAAGTCACTGTGGGATAATACTGAAAGGAAAACTGTTCAGTGTCATGTAATAGCTAGCAATCTACAGTTTCAATGAGACAGAAGAGTTGTTATAAAAGTGTCTGTTCATCAAATTCTTACTGCGCCCTTTTTCATGCAAAAAAATATAAGATCCTTATCTTTAGTGCTCTGTTGATAAGGCGACCTACAAGCAGGAAAAGCATGTACTAACAAGAAATGATCACAAAGGTCTCAAGCTTCATGAATTAAAATCGTACCCTGACAGTTAACTCCATTAGTTGCAGAGCATTACAGCTTTGGTTTCCACCTTGGAGTGTTTTTCTTCAACATAAAGACACCGGAAGAATTCTCCCAGCCAACTGAGGCATCATGTTCTATGTAAAACACAGCCTCTCCTCATCTCCTGCTCTCACATCAGCCTCACTTCCGTGAGACAGCAACAGCAAGAAAGGGATGTCACTGAGCGCGCTACGCAAACAGCTTCCTCGCTGCAGAGGAGTCATTCAGCTACTTCAAATAAACCCTGAGAGGAAAGACAACTACTTTGGATGAGCAGAGATGAAAAATTCTCTCTCTTGGGGAAAAAAAAAAAGAAAACAAAAAATCTCCTACTTGCCTACCTTTATGCCAAATTCAGTTGATGTAAGCAAATAATAATTCTCCTGTTTTACATAAACTTACATAAAGGCTGCATTTTATTCTTTATTATTAACTCTTTTATTGGCTGTACTATTAAATCTCTGCATTAGCTTTGACAGTTCACTACAGTTATCAGAAGGGCCTGCATTTATTTGAAAACATGAAGTACAAAGCAGAACGACATCTACAATGACCACCATTAAGGTCTGCCAGATTTTCCCAATACAAAGCAGAAGAGGCTACGACACTCTGGCCTGGTCACAGGTTTACAACCCAGCACACCTGGAATACCAACGATACGGCAACGGTACAGCAATTCAGCTATTAAACAAATGGTAACTGAGAAGAACACAGATAACTGTAGAATTTAGTTACATTTGAATAATGACTCACGGCTGTTGCTCGGTCTTACGGGGCCAGCTCATTTTTAAGACTACAGAGATACTAAAAATCAGAAAGGACAGGAAAGACATCTGTTTGAGCCCTATCTATTGACCTTTTTAATCATAAATTTCTTCTCTCATAGATTAAAGTGTCTCAGGTGATACAGATTCCCCCACTCTGACTGAAAGCCAGGCTTTGGAATAGTTGCTCAGGAAATTTTTCCTTGACATTTAGCCTCTTTTTTAATTACTTTCATGTTAATTCATTAGGAGATTTTGGGCAAACAATCAGCACCAAATAACATATTTCTCTCTCCTCAGCAGTTATGGCTGTTTTCATAGACTTACTTTAATTGCATTATATTTATATTGGCCTTTGCAGTTCCTTCTCAGGCAGGAACGGTTTTGCCTGAATAAATGGTACTGGCTTTGTTCCATTTTCTATCTGAGGACACAGCAGCAAACCATAAAACTTTAGATTTGTTGAGATAGCGAATACAACTCAAATTCATGAATAATCAAACCCACGCAACAGTTTAATGGTACTAAATGGCTTTTAGGGATGAAAGGTGTGTCCACCACTCATTATAATTAAAGAACAGATGTAATATGCTTTATGTAATTCTGGATTGGTGCTATCGAGATTTTTAATTATCTGAAACTCATGTGCAAATTTAAAATTATGAGTTTAACAATAATAAATGGAATTAAATTGGTACCAGAATAATAACACAGACTAGTTGTACCAGCAATTTCTAAGATTAATTCTTTCAATATATAACATCTAATTTACTGAAATTCATTTTTAATACACACTCCAAGATGATGTCTTTATCAGTTTAGTGCATGTCTCTTTCACACCCTCATATTCATTTATTTGTGTGTTAAATTTGCAGCATACTTGGAGTATGCAACTAAAGGTCTTGGATGGTCCAAATAAATGCCATTTCATAACACTGGAGCTGAATAAAAGGAGCATTTTTTTTTTTTTTCTCATATTTAAAGATTGCTGGGTGATGTAGGAAATAAGAATTGCAGCCAGACTGCTCAGCGGAAAGCACGGCAGGAATATACCAGGCAGGGAGAAGAACTATGTCGTATTTAGTATTGCATTTGAGTTTCCGTTGCAAATAGGATTTTAATTATCGCTCTACAAGCCACAAACAGTCTGACTTCACAATTAGTAGGTTAAGTTTCAAACTGACTTTCTGTCAAATTTGAGGCCGACGGTCAATATGTCTTTCTAATTACATCATCCCAAAACCAGCACGACTATTAGCCCAACGGTTCTTGTATTCTGGCCTTTCCCACATCTGGTAAGGGTACTGCCATCGTGCTCGATGCAGCTGACTTGGAGTGAGGTGCAGGAAACACGCAGTTCAAGAGAGCCTGCTTGCAAACTCCAACCACTGCTGGACTGATGCCTCACAACTTCAGGACAAAAGTTTAACTCATTGCCTACTAGCACCTTGTACCTGCTGGCAGTATCCCACGGTTCACCAGGAACGCTCCCTCTCATACTCTCATGACATCATACTTTTCCTAAACATACCAGAGCACTTTGTCAGGACCCCAAATTTATTCTTTTTCTAATTACTTAGGTAGAAATAGTGTGAACTCCATGCTAAGGTTGCCCGTGTAACTCAATCTGGTAGCATTTCTGTACAGAAACTCAACTGCAGACTACTAGTACAGAGCCATTTATTTCATTTGTTTGTAACATTTTCTACAGCAGAATACAGAGATATCAGTTACAATGAACAGGTGAGATAATTAAGGCAGAGATACAACGAATTTCGCAAAGTTTCCCAAACCAATGTGCAAGAAGCCTCTCGATTTTGTAATTCCAGTCCACTGTCCTGTCATTTAGGTCACCATTTCTCTATTCCCTATAAAGATGTTCTCATAAAAACAGACAGAGGCAAGGCCAGCCTTCACTCCCCTCATGACTGATGAACATGGGCGTTATTTTTGAATAACGTTCAGTATTCTCAACCCTGGTTACTAATACAATTCAATTGTGATACTGGAGTTGTATCTGCATATATTATACCTGAGCAGCTATTCAGAATATTAGATACCCATACTAAAATAAAATGAGAGAACAAGATCAACAGGAGAGTTCTACCATGTCAATAGACTGTAATAAATGAAGTCCTCAGCACATAGAGGTATACTTTTATACAGCTAGCATTATGCAGATCTAAATAAAAAAAGTTCAAATCCACCTTTAACAGCACAGCATTTTTATGCACAAAGTTGCTTTAAACCTGTTCAAAGCATAACTGCTGTAAATTCAGATTAATTCAATTTACAATGACTGGTAAGATCATACTAAAAACTTTACAGATTCCAGAACTACACTTCAGAAAATCTGCATGGCAAAATACATTAAATAGTTGATAAAATATTAACATATCAACCAGAATAAAAAAAAAAATAAATATTTTTGACAATTGATTTTGGCATACTGCAATTACAGTTGCACATTCTTTGCCAACATCACAAAATTTGAGAAGAATTACCTAATGGGGATACACGTTAAAACAAAATAGCTGATGCAGGTCAACCAGCTGGAAAGCAGCTTGGCAGAAAAGGAGCTGGGGGTCCTGGTGACATCAAGTTGAACACGAATCGGTAAGGCGACGCTGCTACAAAGACGGCTTATGGATCTTTGGTTGCATTAGGCAAAGTATTGCCAGCAGGTTGAGGGAGATGATATTTCCCCTCTACTTCGTGCTGGTGAGGCCACATCTGGAGTGCTGGATCCAGTTCTGGCCTCCTCAGTACAAGAGAGACATGGTCACACTGAACAGAGTTCAATGAAGGGTCACAAGGATGATTAAGGATCTGGAGCATGTCACGTATGAGGAAAAGCTGAAAGAGTTGGGACTGTTTACCCTGGAGAAGAGAAGGGTCTGGAGGCATCTCATCAATGCATTTAAATACCTGAAGGGAGGGTGCAAAGAGGACAGAGCCTGGGTCTTTTCAGTGGCTCCCAGTGACAGAACCAGAGGCAATGGGAACAAACTGAAACAGACAGAAGATTCTGTCTGAACATCAGGAAACAGTTTTTTTACTCTAACAGTTACTAAGCACAGGTTGCCCAAAGTTGTGGAGTCTCTATCCTTAGAGATATTTAAGAGCTGTCTGGACACATCGAGGGAGGGGATTCTCCCCCTCTACTCCACTCTTGTGAGACTCTGCCTGCAGTACTGCGTCCAACTCTGTAGTCTGCAACATAAGAAGGATGTGGACCTGTTGGAGCAAGTCCAGAGGAGGCCATGAAGATGATCAGAGGAGCACCTCTCCTGTGAGGACAGGCTGAGAGAGTTGGGGCTGTTCAGCCTGGAGAAGAGGAGGCTCCAAGGAGACCTTATTGTGGCTTTTCATTAGAGAGGCTTATAAGAAAGGTAGGGACAAACTTTTTAGTAGAGCCTGTTGCAATAGGACATGGGGTAATGGTTTTAAACTAAAGGAGTGTAGATTAAGATTAGATATAAGGAAGACATGCTTTATAATGAGGGCAGTGAAGCATTGGAACAGGCTGCCCAGAGAGATGGTGGATGCCCCATCCCTGGAAATATTCAAGGCCAGGTTGGACGGGACTCTGAACAACCTGATCTGGTTGGAGATGTCCCTGCTCCTTGCAGGGGGGTTTGGACTGGATGGCCTTTAAAGGTCCCTTCCAATCAAAACTATTTATGATTCTATGACATGGTCCTGGGCAACTGGTGCTAGATGGCCTTGCCTGACTAGCAGTGTTGGAGAAGGTGATGCTCAGAGGCCCCTTCCAACCACAACCATTTTGTCATTCTGTGATTCTGTCTCAGCAGCAGTGCTCACTCCAAAGAAAACTGCTGAAGTAAACTGGATGCAGGCTGCAAATTGGTTCATCAGAGCTACAAAAGATGAATGTAACCTCTTATAAAAAAAGAACACTGACAAATAGCACTCTCTACCCAGCGTACCAATTGTCTGCAATCCAGTGCATTGCACAAAAAGAATAATTCAAATGACACTGGCTGTATGTATAAAAGCTTCATGGATGAGCCTTCGCATTATCATCCAATGTGAGCAGACTACTTCATGCGCAGTCTTTAGGTATAATGCACAACCAATATATCACTCTAGCACTTGAAACGCTAAAGTTCAACATCAAAAAGTCCTAGAAATAGCCTATTATGTTATCTAGCACATCCTGTGACAGAATAAATGCTCCCTACTATACATTCTTCGGTGATTTGCCTCAACCAATTTTAAAATGACTCACATCATGAGTCCTTGTCTGCTTCATTGGGAAGATGATACTGCAGTCCAATAGTCCACAATGTTAGGAAGTTCTTTTGATTAGCTTGAGCCCTTCCATAATCGAATATGGTTCAGACAATATAATACTTGTCAAAACAATTTCACTGCTAACAGGAGGCAGTAGCTGATGAGAAAATGATATAAAGCACATTTTCTTCACTGTGGCTGGGGAGTGTCAGCCGTTCTCCTTAAAATTCCCGTGTATACCACTGCGCCAAATGGCACAAGAAGCAAAGTCAAATTGCAGGTTTAGATTATAATAGTGTGCATGCCCTACAGCACCCCTGAGAGTTTAATAATAATGGGAAATATTGTCAATTAGTTTTCTTAAATCTTGAAATGATTAGCAGCTTCAGAAAAGCATTTTCATTCATACAGCAATAAACTCTCCCAAGGAAGCAAATCCCCAAACAAGCAGTGTAAAAGCATTCTCGAGATCATAAACAGAATCATGTAAAGCTCTCTGCATCCTTAATTGAGTAAGAAAATGGTTCAAGAAGTGCTGATCAATACAGCGCAAATGATAAAATTGCATACTTTTGGAGAATGTACGAGCATAGTTCCATAAAAAGGACAAAATTTATGGTGGGTCTTCCACACTGCATGCTAGATTGCAACTGCTTTCATTCAATGGAAGATCCCCACCAACCCTGGAATACATAGATTTATTTATAATAATAAGAAAGGTACACAAAAAGACCCTACACTAAAGATATCAAATAACAAAAGACTGGAAGGGTTGTTTAAGAAGAGAAATCAAGACTTGCATCACTTAGCCCATCTTCGTTTGTTCCTAATGCAAGTAAAAACCATTCTCTATTTTGGTCTGCTTGAACTTTATCCAGTCCCACCACTTTCAATCTGTTCCCCGGCCCTCCAGTGCAGGTAAATTTACCCAGGTTCCAAACCTCGTCATGCCATGTGCAGTCATGAAAAGCAGTTTGCTATTGTGGTTTCCCATGCACGATCCAGTAAGTTTCAGAAACATGCAAAAGTGCATTTTCCCAGTTAACTTGGACAGCTCTATATTTCACTGCACTAAATAATCAGAGTCAAAATGCTGTGAAAAAAATCTAGTAAAATTTGCTAAACAAACACAACAGTACAAGTATCTTACTGACATACTGATAATGAAGGCGAGGATTCATCCCACCTGACTAGAGATGCTCAAAAACTGTCCTGTGCGTCTTCAGTAGTCAATGAGCGGAGACAAAGACTTTCAAAATGTAATACTTGCTGCTTAGTATCTTCTGTTTCTTTATCATATTCGGAAGTAATTTTAATGTTAAACTTACTTATTCTATACAATATAATGCATTTTAAAATTATAAACTTTCATAGGTACTTTCAATCAAGCTAAAAAAATTCCCCCATGGAAAATTTAAAATTCTTAGTTTTCATTAAAAAAAAAAATAATAAAAAAATTTAAAAATCTTGAAACACACCTTAAAATTAACTTCCCATTTTACACGTGCTTTTAAATATAATTAAAGAGAATAAAGTATACTAGCAGGTATAAAAGCATACTATTGCATCCAGGAAAATCTTTCAGGTGAAAAACTCAACAGATACTCAGGATTAAAATCTTCAGTCATTACTGTTTGTCTTCATTTTAAACACTGCAATGAGTATTTCCAAATAAATAAGAAGTGACTGTTTCCTTAGCATAAAATGTGTGCTTTGAAAGCATACACTCTCTCTTTCATTTTTTAATTACAGACTGAATTTTTAACTTCACTAAACCATTAGTTGCAGACTTTGATCAGACCCCAGTTTTTCCCAGCCTGGTTGCTGCTGCGGACATCAATAATTCCAATTATACCAACTCTGAGATATGACTACATCATTTCACAAAGCAATTAAAAATGTGCAACTGAAATAAGTAGAAAATCCTAAAAGAAATGCCAGAGGACTCATCAAATGTTAATAGTAATAATAAATACATTGCACTTCTATACCATCTTTCATCCTGTGACCTCAAAACATTTCCTAACTATTACATAATATTACAATACTTTGTAAAAAAAAAGTAAAAATACAACAAAACTTTATTTATTTCATTATCCAAAGGGGTTTAATTATTCAGGATGAAGATGCAGTCACCAATGTTTGCTTTGCATGAATAAGACCTCCAACGCATTAAAAAAACCCCACATTTATACAAATTGCTTTTGTGCCCCCCATTTCATTGAATTAACTAAGTTTTATTATATGTAAGTTGACTGTAATTGCTTTTCAATAGCATTCCCAAAGTCAGGAGTTTCTCATAATAGTACATTTTATTATTTGAATACAACGCAATTTTCTCTGTTAAAAAGCACTAACCTATACAACTCTTCTGCAAAAACATATCTGCAAAAGCTGGCATATAAAACTAGATTTTATTGCACTAGAAGGATCATTTTGAACTCTGTAGAAACTCAAACGTCTACATGATCTAAATACTAGTGCTTGGGGTTTTGACAGGTTCCAAAGACTCAATCCATCTAGCCAGGTGAGTAAATTGAGGATTAGAAGAAACAGCTACCTGAGGTTTAACTCTGGTACCACCACTGCCCCTGCATTTTTGCATTTTTGTTTACTTGTAAGTAAAATTTTTTGATACTACAGAAACCTTTAGTAGCCCTTTTGTATATACTTCAGATAATATGTACATTAATGAATGAACATACAGAATGTTATCATTTTACAAAGAGTTTTTCTATATGCCTAGAATCATAGAATGGTTTGGGTTGGAAGGGACCTTAAAGATCATCCAGCCCCGCTGCCATGGGCAGGGACACCTTCAACTCAATCAGGTAGCTCAAAGCCCCGTCCAGCCTGGCCTTGAACACTTCCAGGGATGGGGCAGCCACAGCTTCTCTGGGCAACCTGTTCCAGTGCCTCACCATCCTCACAGTGAAGAATTTCTTCCTTATGTCTACTCTAAACCTACCCTTTTCCATGTATGTGGAATATATATATATATATTCCACATATCTTACCATACATGTGTACGTGGAGTCTCTGATTCAGAGTGAAATGAGTGAAATTCATTATCAGTGAAATGAGTTTGATCTATGCCACAGAGGATACCAGAATATCAAGAACCCAAAAACTGTAACATTTCTGAAAACAGCTGTCCAAGATGTATGCACTTAGGGAGAAGACTAGTTGGGGATAAGAGGGGGGGCAGAGAGAACAACAGAAAACAAATTTAAAAAAAAAAAAAAAAAAAAAAAAAAAAAAACTAATTATAA
>WHYT01016061.1:25589-39509 GCA_009806455.1 Tetrax tetrax
TTTTTTTTTTTTTTCCTGTTTTCCCCTTCTTAAATACGTTATCACAGAGGCGCTATCAGGGAACATTCTGCTACCAATTGGCTCGGCCTTGGCCAGCAGTGGGTCTGCCCTAGGCCTGGCCGAGTCCACTGAACAAAGGGGAAACTTCTAGAAGCTTCCTACAGCAGCTACCACAGCAGCTCCCCCCTCACTAAACAAAACCAGAACATGCAGCAACATGACTTTCTCTAGAGAAAAAAAAAAAAAAACCACTGAAGAGCACTTTACTTTTGGTAGTCTGGTCTACAATTTGTGGGAGTTCTTTAAAATTTGAGGGGGTTTTGCTTGGCTTTTCTTTTGTCAATTGAAAGTCTTCCTTTTTCCAGCAAGGACAGCAAAAAGGTCAGACTGGGATTGTCAGAATTGCATCGGAGATTTACTGTTCTTTTTTTCCCTAAGAGCAAAAACATGGAAACAAATGTCCTTGGAATTTGGAATTTTGGAAGTTTTGGTTCTTTTCAGAGGTTCAGTTGGGATTTTTTGATATTGCAAACAGGACCAGAAAGTAACAAATTGAGTGGCAAGGCGAGAAGTAGAGAGGAAGAGAGAAAAAAAGCCAATAAAAACTTTCTAGTTTAAAATCTAGTTTCGTCACATTAAAAACTGCTTGCATACACGTGGACATGCTTTCTCACTCTCATACAAGCCCTAAAACCAGTGGAATAGCCCAGAGTCCTCTGATGTTCCTTTTTAACCATATCAACTGTGAGATCTCTCCTTTATTCACAACAGCTTTTGAACCTCTTAATCTCAGGACTAAATTTACAAAGAGTTCCGGAAGGGTAAATTCTCTTGGCTCTGGAGAAACAACTAAGAGCTACACACATTTTTTGGCAATACAGAAATCAGTCTAACGGCCAGCTGCAGTTCTGAATCTCCCATTTGAGGGGAGGATAAAGACTTGGGTGTTGTTTAGTCTGGAGGAGAGGAAACTGAGGAATGAATGTGACAAAGAGTCTTCCAACACGTAGGGACTTTTAAGAAGAGAGGAATGATTGATTGTTCTTTATAGTCAGCAGGAGAGGAAAGAGGAGGAATTAGCATAAGCTCTAGCAAAGACAACTTAGGTCAGATATTAGAAAAACATTTCAGCTGCAGTGGTGAAACACTGGAATAGGCAACCTAGGAGTGTGGAATCTCCTTCACTGAAGTTATGCAGACAGAGTTTAGGTAAATACCACTTGAACAGGCAACCCAGAAACGTGGAATTTCCTTCACCAGAGTTTTAAAGAAAATGTTAAGACAAACGTCTGGTAGGTATGGCTTAGCTACACTCGATCTCATTTCATCCAACTCAACAGCCTCCAAGGTTCCTTCCAGCTCTCCATTTACGTGACTCTGATTTATAAAGCAGCAGTAAATATTCGTACGATGAGTACACACACACCTCACTGCATGAGGCATTGCACACACACACACACACTGCAAAGGAGACCCAAGGAGCTAAATAGACGTGGCCGTTAAAAAAAAATCAAAAGGAAAACAAAACCGAAGACTCGCTCAAGTCTTTGTGCATATAACAAATTAGCAGCAGAAAGACAGGTATCATCTCTGTCACCCAGCCTTTGGGTCATTTCCCATCAGCTGCTGTAACAGACCATCCCTCATCAGAAACTATATCAGAGCCCTCTATCTTCTTCCTCTCATTTTCTCTTAGCTTAATGAAAGGAAGAATAGCTACTTGATGGCTCGAGTGCAATCAGTTGCACGCTGCTCAGCACAGCTGAAGTTGTATATTTGTATTTTAATATTTTTTTCTATTACAGACCTCCCTGCGCTACCATAAAAAACACAGCCTCTAATCCCCTATTAACTGTATTTATCAAACCTCAAGTGTTTCCTCCATTTGCAATCTGGCTGGGCTTCAGCCCTGAAGCAAATTTCAGGTGGCTGTGGTCTAAACATTAACTCTGGTCTGGAGCGATTTGAATTACAAACCAAACAGACTGTAAATGGAATCCTAAAGTGCAGTCAGAGCTCAGTCTGGGAACCTGGCTTTGTTCTCCTGAGCCTGCAAACTTACTCTCGCTCTGCTCCTCAGGCAGTCAAAAAATGGGTTGTTATTCACGGAGAGGAAGCGCAGGTGTTACATTAAAGGACTGCAAAGGGAGCCATTTGGTACCAACAATATAGATTTATTACTCATAAATGTTTAAAATTTCCTTGTGTTTTGTGATTAAAAACACATCATACTTTGATTTCCTAACCACCTCCTGTGTTTTGCTTCCAAATTTTTGACAGCCAGTTAACTATGAAGTTTTGAACTTATTTGCCAAATTCTACTGCGCATGCATTTTCTATGTCGAAGCTACGAAAAGTATTTGGCCACAAATAAACCCCATTCCTAAAACTGCAATGGTTCAGACACAATGCATGCTTTAATTATTCTCATCCTCCAACAAAACAGAAGCATCATCTGTTACGCAGGAGGCAAAGCGCTTCTATCCTCATAAAAAAGCAAGGACCAAAATTTAAGCCCGTGTTAGTACTTCAATCGCGCTGAAGACTTAGAGGAAACCTACGGGAAGTGGAAAAGGCATGTGATTTTATCCACAGCTGGCATTTTGTAGACTGCTTTTGTAGGATGCAAGAGGTGATCAGCTAGGCCTTTAAATAACTAGACACAAGAAAAGTTCTGAATAACAAACTAGAGTTATAATTATACGCAACAAATCAGCTATTGTGCTGTCTTTGCAAGAAGGAAGCTGCTTATGTGATAAAATACGGTTGGGCACATTAGATGATCAGTCACTGAACGTCTAGGACTCAGGAATGCATCGCAATAATTATGATAGTTACTAGTTTTATACTGCAAGCTGAAATCAATGGGACTTTTCATGTACTGGAAATCGGGCACGTGCTTCCATAGCTTCCTGAAGCAGAGACTGATGTCAAGAAAAGGATAAGCGTGTGCTGATGTAAACTGGTGGACAACGTTCTCAAGTACTGTCATGGACAAGGGGTAGCATGAATTTACTAGCAGGCCCGAGGTGTCTTTGAAGCATTTGTTCTATTAGGGGTTTATGTTACACACTAGTCATTCTGTCTTTTTATAGCACAGGAAATATTTTCTGCAGAAAATAGGGAAGAATATAATAGTCCTCTTTGAAGGATCCTCCTCTCTTCCCATCTCTGCTCTAATATTATACCCATATGCCGACTGCTTTTGGACAACCATTTGTTTTTTCAAAGGCATCCTGCAGCATTTAAGTAACTCTGCATCTGAAAGTTGCTAACCTTGAGGGATTTTCCACAGCTGCACGAGGCATGACTTAGAGAGATTGCTCCACAGATACTGCTCGTGGCCAAAGTCAACAGAAAGTAGTTTGACCTCTTTCAAGATACACAGAGGTAAAATGAAGCCTGTGTTCTCAAGCAATCCACACGGTAAGCACATCTAATAAATAAATAAATCCTATTTGAACTACTTTGTTCGATTAGCTTCCTCATACGAAGCACGGGACTAACTTACTCTTGTGGGCTCGGGACCAGAGCTTTCATCCAAAGCTTTGCTCCTTTGTGCCCTCAAAGGAGCCACTCTGCCACAATGGATAAGACTTCTCCAAAATGGTTCTTCGTTAAATTTAACTAAAGATAGGTTTTTATGTCACTATTTAAGATAAGACTTGTGTAAACTAAATGTTTAAGTCCTTACTCAAGCTTACTTCCCAATGTAGGGGAAGGACCACGTATGAGAGTGTGGTCAGACATCACACAGGAGGGATGCAAATGTTTATGAATATTTGTGTTCCAAGTACTTCTTTCCCTCAATAATCTTAATACCCTTTTCTTGTTTGCTGTGAGCTGGCATTAGGATGTTTTATTTTTTCAATACACATTAAACACCTTTTTCCATGCCATATGTGACTAAGGTATGTGTACATAAACCAATTACTGGTTATTTGCTGTTTATTGTTCGCTGCTCCTTCTATGTCAGATGCTTAAAGCTGATGTTGCACGGGTGGAAATACCATGCTATAAAATTGGAACGCATGCCACGTGCTACGTATTACTCTTTCTGTCTCAAAACACTACCCAGGAGTAAAGTAAGTGTTTGCAGCATTTCAGAGTCAGCAAACCAAGTTGCAGAAGCTCTGAGTCTTCAAGCAGCTGGATGACAGGGTAGAGAACGTCCTCCTACCTCCCAGCTCAGCACGCGCAGTAAGGTACAGGCTTGTCACCTCTCCAACCTGTCTTGGTGAAGAACCCACAGGGCAGCACTTGGATTTAACCAAACTTACTCTTGGTAAAATCAATAGGAAAGCTCAGGGAAGTGAAGCTGAACACACCTGAAAACCCCCTCTTCTCAGCACACAAGAAATGGTCAAGGTTGGTGAAAAACCCACACGTGGCTTCTCCTCCACTTGAGAAAACACTCTGCAACAGATCAGTTGGTCTGTTCAACTGCATTAACTACCTCCAGTAAGAATTGCATAGAGGCTAGAGCCCAAAAGGAAGTTTTATCTTTTCACACAGGAAAACAGAGATTAAAAAAAAAAAAATAATAATAAAAAGATGACTATTCTATACTCTGGTTTCTGTACCTCAGTGGTGAAGGTTTTCTTAGGCAGCCAAGCTGAACGCCCTTGCATGCTACCCTGCATAGGGGCAGCTGAGACTCAGGGCGTTTGGACAGGTCACGTGGAGAATATCAGATCTGGAAAATTATGTCAGGTCTCCTGCAGAGCTGTGCAATGTGCCACCATGAAAACAAAAGGTGCAAGGATGTTTCCATATCCCCAGTAAGGACTAAGTACAACACAGCTCTGTACTTTCACAAAGACCTTGGCCTGGCTGCATCTTTGGCCTCCTCTCAAAGGCCATAGCTGCAACCTCTCTGGTCTGTGCTTCGTAAGCCAAAATTGTTTCAGAAACAGAAAATGTAGTTCAAAGTGATGCTGTCAGACACAGCAATGCTTATTTTCACGTGTTTAGTCCCAGCAAGTATGGCTTAGATGCAATCTACATTGTGAGTGAACAATAAACAAATAGTGGGCCGTTTGATTAATATCTACTTATGTCAATCATACTTCTTTTCGCCATTCTTCTCGATGGCGCCTGTGGTTACTGGTACCAGCACATTCACCACTTCCACGCTGAATTCCACCACCAAGGAGCTGTGAACACAGTGGAAACACTTCTGTGCGTGCTGCCCAGTGTTTCTGTTTCAGGCTAACTTTCCTGTTGTACAATCAAGGTGCACGGCGATATTCAGAGGCATAACACTGCTTTTTTTTTTTCCTCCCTCCCTGTGGTTTCTGTGTTACAATTAATTTAATTTCTAGTGACCTGGCAAGAGAATGCTTTCCATGTAATTTGGCAGCGACATGTTGATGTGAAGTGTTAGCTTCTACATGCCAAGAACTAGATTTTCTCAGCTTGGCTCCAGGTGCTAACAACAGGATGCAACGCGACCACCAACACCAAAGACTCACCAGTGAGAAGGTCTATTTTCGAACCATGGAAATAACAAGTTAAAATAGAGTTTTCGTCCTAGATTATTCCAGTTGTTTTACGTCTTGGCATCGCAACTAATCTCTAGACCCATGCTGATTTTGCTATAATTCAACATGTTTTATAATTATTTCATAATCCATTATCCAGGTACAATTATTTTTAGATGTGTCCTGGATGTGGATGAGGACAACTTTCGGTGAGAGGCCCCAGCTGCAACCAGAAACTCAGGATACCAGGCACAGAATAAGATACTCCAGCACCAGTAGAGGGACTTGGGGAAATTGCCTCTCTGCCCTCCACATTGTGTTTCTAAAACATCATAAACTTATTACCTGACTACAAAATGACAACAAAATCTCAGCCCAGACTTTAAATTTCATTTCATTTGCTTGATGAATTAAAGTATTAAAAAATATTTGCTGGGAACGCATTCCCTAAATGCTTCTTTCTTCATTCCTGGGGCGTGCACTTGAGAGGTTGTGTTTCATACTCAGGTCCGAACATAATAGGCTCCAAAATAGATTTCTTTCTACAGCTGTGCAAAGCTTAGGGATTTCAGGTCACAGCAGGCTGCACAAATATTTCCTTCAGTCTCAGTCCACAGTGCTTTTGAATCCCCAAATTCTCTTCCCGTTTCAGATTCAAACAAGTACTGAAACTAATAAAAAGCCCTCAATCACATAGAAGTAAAACTCGCAAAGCTGAATTTTGCATCATTTACCTACACCACCACTACAGGAAAGCCTCAGGTTCACCTAAATATCTCTGGGAATCTTAACAAAGCAGGCAACACATTTAGTCATTTTAATGTTCAGGATAAAGATGAATATTTGGGCAGGTTTTACATATCTTGGATTCCACTGTCATCATTTTTACAAAATTCTTGTGTCATTTTTTCTTTGAAGACAAGAACTCAACTAGACCTGAAGTACTTTTAGTGAGATACCAATAGACTTCTAAAATACAGTTTTATTTAACATTCCTCATAATTATGGGCTACCTGCATTCAAAAAAAAAATGTTATCATGGAGAAAACACCCACATATTTTCATATCTGTGTTTTCCTCATATAAAAGCATCAGCCTCCAGGTACAGTAACTGTGAGCCAGGAGAAATAACAAGACCCGTTGGAGAAAACTGAGAAAAGAGGGGGTAGATGAAGACGCAAATTAACTGCAATTTTCCTCCATACACACTTCTCCACTCCTCAACTAGCTGTCAGTTAACAGCAGTGCTGTATAATATGCAAGACCACGGAATTAAAGGAATAACCAAGTCCCAGAGGCTTCTCCCGAAATCTCCCTCTGCCATAGTGACAGCACCACCAGTTTCAGCACAGCATCAGCACATACTGTGGTCCAGCATAAATTCCATTGTCAATTTATTGTAGTCAATATTACCTATCTTTGACTTTTTTTCTTTCTTCCTAAAGAAAACACACCTTTAGGGAGGAAAAAGGAAAATGCAAAACAGCTATGAACATAATAGGCCCCTTAAGTTCTTCTCCCGCCCCCTCCATTTTCTTTGCACCCTCGTACTCCTTTCCAGCCACATAATACATCCAAATTACTGTACAGGTGTCTACTTAGATCTAGTCAGAATTTCCAACTGACAGGTCTTATTTTCCAGCTGGAAAATCCTTCTAGTCTCAGTTATTTTTTTTTCAAGAAAAACATAAACTCTATTGGGAAATTAAAACAAAATTGCTTATGATCAGCTGGCTGTTCAGTGGAAAGACTTAATAGAGCAGGCATGGAGCACTGGAAAGAGATAACACTGGAGCCATTCAGATATGAAGAGCCTTGAGGAGAGCTCTGCAGACTGCCCCAGTCCCCTCCACAGCTGCAGTTCAAGTTGCCTCTTATGAATGGCTTTGACTGCCTGCACCTGAGATTTTGCCATAGACTGTATTGGCCTGCTTCTGCCCTCCAGGAACGCAGTACGGTTCCCACCAAAACTGGTGGAAAGACTGCTTTTAAAGTGCTTTGCAACAGCACACAAAGCTCTGCAAAGATACGCATGGAAGCACTTCCAAAATGGGCACCAAGACTGGAGGAGCAAGGTAGAGCTTCAGCCTCCTCATCGCACACGGAGCTTTGCAAAGGGACCTGCTAGCTATGGAACAGCCTTGATCGTTGACTGGAGAAGCTGAACGTGAGCCACGGGTAGAGTTTGGACTAGCAAAGGACAACACTTCAGCATGGCAAGGAAGAGCAGCCACACAGAAGTTGTACTATTGCCCCAAAATACACAATTTCATCTTCATGATCTTCACTTGTCAGTTAGGGCTCAGCTCCAAACCAGGTTGCTTGGGTTAGGTACAGAAGATATGAACTGCTCATGAAAACCTCTCCCACTTCAAGCTGAAGTCCCTGGCAGCCTTTACATGCATTGCTACAGACTGGTGTCAATCCCACAGAGAGTCTTCTTGTCCTAGGAAGACTTTAGCAAAAAATAGACGATGCTCGTCTTACAAGTAAGATGAAAAAAAAAAAAGTCAACATGCCCAAGCCCAATCTCTCATTTTCAGTCTTAATTTTGATTGCAAAGATATTTCCTGATCAATTATTTTCTACAAGGGCCCTCCACAGCACATTCACTTTCCACAGTGCTACAACTTGTTTATTTAGGGTTGTGGCCTGCTATTTTTAATCAGCATCGCCAGGCTAGCATAGTCTGCAGCACAGGGACAAGTGCCTTGGCAAAGTGATCTTTTCTCCCTCACAGGAAACAACGATTTCTGCAAAAATACTTTCAGGTGGAATAACTGAGCCTAGACCAAGGGAAGTGTCTGTTATCTGTAGCATAAAAAGAGTACAATATTTGTGTATGAACAAGACCTAACACTTTACTTCCTTTTTCATTAAAAACAAGAACATAGGTCTTTTTTTTTTTTTAATGATTACTTAGTTGACTTCAGTCCTTCAATTAAAGACTACAAATTGTTTTCAAAAAGTGAACTTGGCAGGTTTTACAGGATGTTGCCATCTGGGCAACAGACTTAGGGCTTTGCATATTTACCATATTATGAAGAATTAAAATCGGCCTCGGTGTTGTAGCCTGTAGCCTGCTGCAGAAACAGAAAACATGACCAGCATGGCGGGAGGGGCGTGTGGAAGAAAAGTAGTGCTTTGGATTTAAAAGGTTTTGGCACCACTTTCAAGGTCTGCGACAAATTTATAAAATTTGTTTTATTAACCGCATTAACGGTGTTGCTGAGTGACCTACTGATTTATTTAGGTCCTCTCCAACAAATTTTCAAAGCTATGAAATACAATAAAACCTCGATAAATAAATTACTTGTGTCAGAAATGGAGGAGGAAGCAAGGAAGCTGTCATGGAACAGGTGCTGATGTTTAAAAAAATAAGATTAATTGCTACAAAACATTACCAAATAGAAAAGGAACCTTTAATTCATCTGGAAACTGGGCACACAAAACCTTGTGGAATGAGCACCATGACCTAACAATTAAAATAATAATAATTCTATGATTCCAAGTGAACATTTATAGAATAGGATGCAATAACTGCAGCACAGGGACTCTTAAAACTCTTTAAGAGACCACCCTGATGCCCAGCCAGAAGTACAAAAAGGCTGATGAATGGATCGCATGTTCAGCTCAGAAAAAGAACTTTAGAATTAAACCATACCCATCAAAAAATAGGTATTCCAACCATCACTTTTTCTACAGTACAGATATTCTGGAAAAGTTTAGGAACAACGAGATTTGTGCTTCAGAAAAAACACAGAAGTATTTTGGAAAACTCTCACTTCCAAATATTTCCATATTGCATCCAGCATTCTCTTGTGCTAAGAATGTCAATAAAACTCTAAACGTATTTTAATGCTGTAATGAGGAGATAAGACTTCTTCAAGGGTTTTCAGGAGTGTTCAGATTTCTATATCCTTCAGATTTACATGAGAGCTGGGACTCTAAATCATCTCTGAGCTGTCCACAGAGTGCCTTAGGCTTTACAAAAACTCTGGTCTGGAGTGATCGCCCTAAGTCACACCAGGAGTACAGGTGAGAACCAGCAATGAATCCACCAAAGGCTAGAATAACACTCAAAACCAGTTTACCTGCTTCCTACATCCTCCTTCCTACCTTGACTTCACCATGCAAACACTTCAAAGCTCGGGAGCTCTTTGCAGTTCCCTGCCAAAAACCCTCACACAGCTGATGGTTCCTGGTTCAACATCAGCAGAGGCAACCTCAAATGGCAGCACGCACCAGGACTGTAATAAAGTCTGTTTGGTCCCTTCAGACTTCTTGGATAAAACTTTTATCCTCCTGCCTCAACCCATGATAGCTTTGCCTTCATCTGTGCTGGTGCCAGGATTTCACTGTTCCTGTTTTACCCCCAAAACAAAGGCTACGCCTAAAGGAATAAAAAAAAAAAAAACAACCCCAAAAAAACCTGCCAAAAAAAAACCCCACAGTAGAACAGTAGCAGCCACCAAAAACTTGGACACTACACAACCCATGAAAAGGGGTCTGGCAGTAACGATGAGTGTTAACTGCAGGATTGCAGAGGGGCTACTTAACAGGAGCTACTTAGCCTGGCACTTCATGCACGGAGCTATTTCTGCCACAGAGGCTGGAAAAATGCATTTGCCAATTAAAACAATCCAAGCAGGTCCCTTATGCCCAAGCAGAGAAGCAGAGCTAAGGAAAACAGCATCTAACATCTTCCACAAAGAATCACAAAACCAGAACGTGTTCCTGACATCTGGGATACTCGGGGTGAAATTCCCGCCCTCCTGAAGACAACACCGAAATGCCCATTGAGTCAAAAAGGGCCAGGATTTCACTGTCAGATTCCACAAATAGTCTTAGCCTCCTTTGGCTCGGGATGAAGGACTGGGACAGCCAAGTAGGCAGCACAGCCCGTTCCTGAATAAGAAGAATAGGCCAAATTCAACAATACTGCAAAAGCCCTGCAAGACTTGCTTACATCAGGTCTGGACCAAACCCAACGCCTTCCCTTGCTCTACGGTGTTGAGCAACAGCTGTTCTTGGACCTGTGATCCTCATTCACAGCGGTGCTGCCACAAATACAGAGTGGGAAGCACGATCTTCCTAGATGGCATTTATTCCAGGGGCACAGAGTCACTGGGCTGGCAGATTAAGGGGGCATTTACAAGATAAATGATCAGAGATCCTGTACTAAAGCAAAATCTTGATAAAGATATTACTTTTCCATAAATAAGTGCTAGGAGGTTTTCCATGGGAGATGTGTTTCCCTCTAGGGAACTGAAAATATTGCCTCTGCTGTCATTATTCTCTGGTGGTCTTCTTAACGAGGTGCTTTTGCAGATGACATCCTGAAGCGTGCTGTTCCCATGGTGCCGAACCATCATCTGAGTCATCGTTCGTCAGGATGCTGACTCACTTCCTCTGCCACTGTCACCCTGCATGCTGTCACACTGGGTCACACAAATGCCAGAACGTCTTATTTTAAAAGCAGCCTCCGCTGGTATGTGTCTGATATCGCTCAATATACCAAGCAACCAAGAACGTGCAACACAGTCCCCAGTGGTTTTATCTTTCCAGCATGCTAAAGCATAGGACAACCTGCTCCTCACAAACCCTGCTGCAAGAAACAAACATCCATGGTAGGGAGAAAAAAAAAAATGAATAAAATAAATCACTTGAGATAGACTGAACACAATTCTGCCAACAGACTCGCAGACATGACAGAGGACTCTCTAGGAACTCCACAAAAAAAAAAAAATTCACCTTCAGAGACTCCCAGTCAGAATGTTAAATACAGCTAAAATTACTACAGATTAAGAAAAGGTTGGTGAAAAAATGAATGAAATGACCAGGAAAGTTTTCTAAATTCTGTCTCTTGGAAAAGAACTAATATTCAAATCCTTGGATAGCATTTAGTCTGCAGAGCAGTGCCCAGAATCAATGGGCTCCGATAAAAATAAGCAGGCACATTTTAGTTACGTTTTAAATAACATAATACTCCTGAAACAACTCTCACACATTAACAGAAAGCTTCCCGGCTATTGTGGTGTTATTTTATTCTACATCATGCAGACAAAAGATGCTGAATATTTTTTTTTCTACTATGAGATAAAAGCAAAGAAGATAAAAATACTTGACACTGGCTTTTTTCTGCCTTTTCTTTAGGGATCAGCCAAGGACCAAGGGATGCCAGCACCAACACTTACTACCTTGATATTTTTCTCTAATACCTGGAATGTCAACAAGAAGGACAGCCTTGTGAAATGTAACTTTATTTCCCAGCTCAGCAGCAGCGTCCCCATGCCAGACATGGCCTGTGCTCCCAGCTCCGCTCCCATCCCAAGGCTCTGACTAACGCACCCGTTCTCTCTCTATGATCTATTTTGACCGCATGTTTGGGAAGTGGGTCTTGATGTCACTGAGAGTACGCTATGGGATCCTCATTTTCAGACAAAACCTCTGATTCCTGCTGGAAAATGAGTCATAATGATCGCAAAAAGCAAGCATCAAAGTAAAACATTAGGGACATCCCAAATTCCCAAGGATTTGGCAAAACAAGTCCAGCTTCATTTCTAAAAAGCAAGAGAGAATAAGTTCTTTGCTTGAAAGCAGCAACAAGGGTGGTGTACTCAAGTTTATATCATTAAAAAAAAGCTAAATTATGTATCTTTCCAAAATTATTTGCTAACGATAGGGAAAAGAAACACAACCGATTATTCCCCCAAAGACACCTTGGTAAAGATCAGTCACGTTTGCTTGCCCAACACTTTCATTTCGTATGCTGACTACAAACTCATCTCGTGCCGTTTCTCAGCCTGGCCGAAGCTGGAGGTACCGGCAGACTGAAACGAGCCCTCGGCGTTACAGCAGCACAACAACATGACGCCACAGCCCAGCATAATCCAAATTCAGGCCATTGACAAGGGTGGAGGGAAGGGGCCGGGAAACCCTTTCCTTTCCCTAATAACCACCCTTAGCTGCAACACTTCCTGTAACAAATAGCTAAGGAGATCCATTTCTGTCCCTTCGGGCCTGTCACCTGCTCTAGCTCAGCAACGCAGCTGTGAGACCTCATTTCCCAGTCTCCGTCAACAAGCCGCACCACGAAGACCCACATCAAAGACATCCTGCTCCGGCCACGCTCCACAGAGCCTTCCCAAAAGACATCCTGCCGCTCCGGGGAGGTCTGGAGAACACCACGTGCCAGTACGAGCTGGAGGGCAAGCAGGAGGCTCTGCCCAGGAGCCTCCCGGTTGGCTTTGAGGTTTTGCTGTGCTTCAGATAAGCATTCAGCCTTTCAGGTGCTTATAATAATTAGAATCGCACCCCCAAAACCTTTTGAGGTTCACCCATCTCTACATACAACCATATACAAACAGTGCCCAGAAATCTGCCAGCCTTAGCAGCGAGCACGCAGCGGTTGCCTTGCTGCAGACGTTTCCTTTCGTAGCCGCCGAGGAAACCCACCATGACTGGTATTCAGGAAAAAGTCTGCTCTTTGGAATAACTAATTAATGCCGTTGTGTAACATTGTTGTTCAGGTTCCAATTGCACCCTTTTATTTCAGTTTATCTTAATTAACAGAGTTAAAACATAAACATCTGCTACCTGTACCTGCAAATAGAAGTCAATACTTTTAAACTTCTTTGCTGACCAGGAAAATTAGTATGTGCTCCTGTTGCTGATTTTAGCCACAAATCCGAGCAGGAGTTTTAAAAAAGGATTATATTTAATTTCAAAATATATTGTTTGCTAAACACATACAACTCTGTTTCTGCCAACTGGTCTATTATAAGGATAATCCACACATGCTTTTCTGGTTACCCTGGAAAAAAAAATTAAAAAAAAGCATGAAACACATCTGAATCTGTGGGTGGTTTCTCACCAGCAAGGGAGAGACGTCCGTGCTCACAGTTGCCCTCTTGCAAGTGCGGTGGGTTCTGGTTTTCCAGCCTCAGCTTTTGGGTCTGAGGGTTACCAAGGATTTTCCATCCTGACTTTTGATTCTAATAAAGTTCAGGTGGTACCGCTTGGAGTCAGCATTATCTAGAGACTTTTCAGTGGCTGGTGGAGCTAAAAAGGTTTTGAGGTTAGGAGGGGTCAATCTGATATCCTGCAAAACAGAGGAGCTCACCCCACCACTCCTGCATCAAACCCATGCCAGATAGCTGAGCTACAGAAGACCTCTAAAAATACATCCTCTCTTGTTCTGAACACCATCAGTGCAGCTGAAATGATCAGATTCTGATCAAAATATTTAGTAAACTAGGTTTGCATTATCTGGTATCAATACTACAAGACTGGCCTTCCTATGTAGCCCTGTTGTGCAGGTCAGGGTTGGTCCCAGTCTTCTTGCCCATCCGAGATTCAAGTGCATGTTAAGGGAATACCAAAAAAAAAAAAAAAAAAAAAAAAAAAAAAAAAAAAAAAAAAAAAAAAAAAAAAA
>WHYT01016061.1:39559-55465 GCA_009806455.1 Tetrax tetrax
CCTGTGAAGCTGCCATTAATTCTTCGCTGTGAAATGTGTAAATATTTTTATGTAGCTCCCTAGAGTAGCTCACGGCACTGGACTTTGCATCCTTCCTCCCTGCCACCCACCACAAGATGTAACAATTCAACAAAACTGAAAGGCAAAAAATTTCAAAACTAAGAGAAACATTTTTTTCATACAACACCTGAGGACCACGCAAAAATCTTCAAAAGGTCATGTTGCAGTCAAAAACTAACCAAGATTCAGAGACTGTAACCTGGGGTGGGGAGAAGGCAGCAATTTTTAACACTGTTCTTCAAATGGCCTGAAGTCTGCATATAAATTTTAAGAAAAAAAAATAAAAATGAGACAGAGAGAGTGGACAAAAGGTAAACAACAGGAGTGAGATAAAAAGAAGAGATAAAACTGAAGTCTGTTTTTAGAAGTCCTTCATGCTCTTCTACTCTTGCAAAGTTGATTAGATGTTGGCTGTGAAGAGCAGATTAGAGCTGAAACGCCGCAATTAGAAAGCGTGGCTTTAGCATGGATGCAAGTGATTTTCTGTGAGCACTAAACCCACTGCAGCCCGCTCACAGCATCTCCAGCTTCAGGTTCCCCTTACACCACCGTGGCACAGGCCGATGAAACGTGCCTTTGGCAGAAAAACGTGTGCCAGCTCGGTCAGCTTTCTGCAGTCACTGCGCCGGGGACCTGCAGTGGAGGAGCGCATGTTACTGCGGCAACCTCGGCCTGATCAGAAGCATCCTGGGGTATCCAGCCCAGGGAGACAAACCCCAGGCACTGCTTGCCCAGGATTGCCCAAAATTCACAGTATTCCTATAACAGAGAATCAGTTTTACAACATGATTACCGGCACTGCGCCAGGCAGGCCGGTCATTCCACCTCAGCCTTCATCCCACCATCAACGCGAGCACCAGCTGGAGCACGCCTATGTACGTGATGCAGTCACACACAGGGCTGCCCACTTTCTCATGAAGAGTGAGATCTCAATAGATGATCCCTTTCTCGTTACATAAAAATCGCTTTTCACTTCATTTGACTGGCAGGCAACAAGACAAAAAGCAGCCAGGCAGGATTGTCTAGCACCACTGGTGATTTTTAGGATATGCTGAAAATCCACACCAGAAACAGACCAAATTGATCCTGGGAGAGTTTAGAAAGGCAACATTCAGGCAAAGGAGACTCCCTTTAAAAAAAAATAATCAAAGTCTGAATGCTTTTCTTTTCTATTTGCAAATGACACTGCAGTAAATTTATGCAGAGCATTAAATTAGGATAAGGATTAACCCCCTTTCCAGGCCTATCTTCTCCCTTTGAATGGGAGTTATTAACGCGTCACACGCAAAGCTCTGCATTTTGCTGCGCCAAGGCTGCGTCGCATACAATAAACAAACCAGCTGGCTGAAAGAACTACTGTTTTTTGGGAAGACACCACATTTTTTCTTTACTGACTTCTGTTAAAGATCCTCATATGACTTCAGTTCAAGCTACCCTGTTGCAGCTGCTCCTGCTTCTCTGAAAAAAAAAGAAAAAGAAACAAAAAAAAAATCCCTATATTGGACTTGCTGCTAAATATATATATATATACACACACATATATATGCGAGCATGTATGTATCTCTCTCTATCAGCTGCTGAAGGACAACATTTCCTCCCTCTAAATTCCATATTCAGTCCTTGCTCCAGTCCCATTTTAATTCTGTCAAGCACATTCAGAGCCATCAAGGATGATCAGAAACATTAATCTTACTGGTAATTTCATTTCTTTATACAAAATCATTCAATAGAGCAAACGAGGTAAAAGCTCATTTTTCCAATTTATGTAACAACAGTTAAAACAAAAATTATTGCCTCCCCAATTGCTCACCAACAAAGAACTAAAATAACCCTTTTTTGTTTTTAAATTCACATTATTTCCTTAATAGAGAATCACTTTTACAATAGGATTATTACCAAATTGTTATTGACTCCCAGTTTCCTCGCACAAGCCAGTCCCGCGCACACCACGGAAACACGGCCCCAGGAACACGCTGCAGGCCCAAGGAGCAGGACCTGCAACAGGGCAGCACAGAGCCTCCCGTTAATTGTACAGGGTTTAAAACGCGGAACGGTGATTCTGAAGAGGCACAGACCACAGGCCGTACACCTCCCGTACAGCCCGAGCCGTATCCGACTCCATAGCTACGTGACTCGGCCTAGTCGATTGTTTCAGAAGCATCAACTAGTGGCAGCTCCACAACTAGCGTGTAGTTTTCTGAAATCGGTACCAATCGCGTTCATTTAAAACTTGGGAGGAAAAAAACTGGATTAAAAGACTCACTGGGAGAGCACGCCCAGGTTTTGAAGCCCAGTTTTTCAAACTCTGTCAGCTGGTACGGCATCTCCTGCTTGACATGTTGCTTTCTTTAAAATGGAGGCCAAAACCCAGCACGGCTGTGTTCTTTACTTTGCAATATTGGCAGCTCTACTTTTTTTCTTCCAAGAAAGCTGCTTTTAAGGGGGTTTTGTTAGTTAGTGGTCTTTTTTTTCTTTTTTTTTTTCCTCCTTTTTAAGTCCTCAAAATCCACTTTTAGAATAGCTTCAGAGGAACGGAGTTCTGTGATCCTTCATCTCTCACACAAAAGCCACAGTTAACGGAAATGGAGCCAAGCGCCTCACCCACATCGGTCCTGTCTTGTCCTCACCGCTTACTCAAGGGCTGCAGGATTTTCCTATTTACGATGTAGGAAAAGCCAAGATGTCTCGGTCCTAAATGATGGACAACTGGTGACCACAGCTGTCAGACTTTGGAGATGTCCTTCGGAAGCGGTTTCAGACTGTGTCCAAGCCAGCCAGCAGCTACAGGGAGGGTTAACAACTCTACGACTTACGCGATTGCTGAAGAACATCATTTTGACTGCACTTATTGAGTTGTGTAATTAAGAAGTTTTTCTAATGCAAAGGGCTGAACAATCAGGTTGGATGAGGCTCTGAGCAACCTGAACTAGTCAAAAATGTCCCCGCTCCTTGCAGGGGGGTTGGACTGGATGACCTTTGAAGGTCCTTTCCAACCCTAACCATTCTGTGATTCTATGATTCTATCTTTCAAAACTGGATTGATCTTCTAAGGATGTGGATTTTGGCGAATGAAGTCCAAGAGCTGCTCCCTGTGCTCCCACAGTAACTCCAGCCTGCAGAAGGACCACAGGCGGTCTTTGGTTACATCCCATGAGAAGAGCATCACCTCAGCTTGCCAACACGGGAACCCACAAAGGCACGAGGGTCCGGCTGTTCCGATGGCAGCTCGACAGCACTAATTATTGCATCACACGTAGAAAGGAATTTCTGAAGCAAATAAGAAGTGAATATTTTTCACATTCCTATAATACACATGCAGCCTCCCGAAAGAAGAATTGTTTCATTTCCTGGGGAGAATTTCAATCCTGCCAGCATTTTTATATTTTATTTATTTCAAGAGTTTGCATTTCAACCTCTGTCCTGCCTGTGAAATGAGAAGCCAGCTGCAATCCCAGATGTTTTGTAGGGGTGGGCTTTGTGCGCTGCCAGAAGAGCACGATGATGGCCAGTGGCCTCATTTATTGTTGGTCCTACAAGAAGCGAGGGGTTATTCCTCAGCAGCCCAAAGCCAGGGTCTCTTCCCACCTTCATCATCAGCTTCATCCTCTACAGCAGCAACTGAGGAGACTCGGACATGATGAACTGCAGTCAGCGTGAGCTGCCAGATCCATTTCACATTTTGCCAGGTGTTATTTTTGCAACTGCCAGCACAACTGTCCCGCCATTTCTCAGGCTGATGAACTGAGATTTATCTGCTTGATTTAGAACTGAGGAATAATTAAAGAGATCTAACGCCAGAGGAACCAGAAGTCATTTTTCCTGAGAATACGCTTCAGTACTTCAAAAATTATGCAAGATCAATTTATCTTAGAAAATATTATATTAAACTGTTAAAAGCTTCCCCTCAATTCTGAACCTTATCCTAATGCATAAGGCACAGCGCCTGCAGATAAAACACAAGGGAGAAAGGAAGTATCTCCTCAAAAAGAATATTTGCATACCATAGATGCAACTCTCCTAAGAAATGGCAAACAAACAGCAGAGAATAATTCAGTTTTACTGAATTATCTATTGTACTATTTGAACTACAAACACAAACCAACCTGACTTGGAATCGGTATTTGGCAGCCCAGGGAGCGGTCCACTTCGCAGAGGGGGTCTTTGGGGAGATGGAGAGGGGGCTGCTGCTCTCACCTGAGTCGATGGACTCAGCTCACCACGACCGGCAGGCGGATCAGATTGTGTTACAAGGTAAGATATTCTCCATGCACCTCAAATTCAGCTCCCTAAAATCCGAAGTGCATTATTAACGCAGCTCTAATTACATAAGCTGTGGCTGGAAGCCCAGCCTAAGTTATTAGGAAATGGTCAAACACGAACAGAGAATGCTAAGGTTTGAGCCTGATCTGAAGCATCTTCATTTCACCTCCTGTCTCTCCCTGGACTAATTCACACGAAGAGCTGTGTCTAATCCAGAGTTTAGCCACATCCAATAACGACGGTGAAAAGTGAAGAAAGGTGCAAATTTTTGTTACACTGCGACACCGCTACCATTGCGGCGCCTGCAGAAAGCACGCGCTGTACGGCAGATCTCATTAGAGCTTCCTTTCCCCGTCTTGCGGCGCGTTTTGTTTAACACCGCGTTTCTCCCTGTGCTATTTCTGTTCCCATTCTCCCTCCCTCGGGCAGAGTTAAAGGAATCCATCCTCACAGAGCTCCTGCTCTGCCCCCTCCCACGCGGGCTCCAAGGGGTCCGACTGCGGTTCCACGGCTCTCTGGACCGGATCACCACTCTCGCCCGCTTTATGCGACCTCTTCCAGGGAAACCATGGGACGATGTGAACACATTTCAACATAAAGAAATTCATTTTATGATCAGTTTCTTCTAAGCACTTTCATCACCTGCTCAAATACCCCGCTTGACTTTTCTAATGGATAAAGAATTTAAAGCCAGTACTTAGTAACAGATCTGCTGCTATTTTATATTCTCCAAGAGGAAAACAAGGAGCTAGTATTATATAAGGGTATTTTAATTCTCTATTAACATTTAAACAGACCTTATAAACCACGCATGTGGGCTAAATAATACAAGATTTAATGTTTCATTTCACGGGTAATGAAAACAGAATGAGACATCCAGTGCGTACCCAAAATGCAAACTTTCCTAAGACATTTGTGTTCACTGAAACACCTGAATGCCCAGCTGCCATGCCAAGCATCTTTTGATGACTAGCAGGAAAAATGTTTAAGTATATAAAAGGAATTATTGTGTGGATTTGCTTGGGATGGGGTAGGAAGAAAATGCAGTTGAAATTTTCCGTTTCTGTGAAAAGTAGAACAGCAAAGCAAAGGGATTCACATGGGGCTGAACTGTAAAGTGAGTTCTAAAGAATTATCGGAAGATCCAGGAGGACTTCTATAGGGGTCTTCTTGGATCATAACCTCTCAACTTTGCAGCCTCTCTCCTTTCAGAGCACACACCGTCTCTCCCAACAGGTAAAAGGTTCTGCACCACACAGAAGCGAAGGCTGCTTTTTTTTTTTTTTTTCCTTTTGGCTTGGCTTTTTTGGAAAGAATTTTGCTAGCATCTCCTGACTGTCTTCCTGAAACAGACACCCAAATCCCTGGAGAACAGGTAAGGGCAACAAAAAAGGGAATGACACTTGCTTTTTTGGTACCTTGCTGTTGCTGCTGGTGCCATACCCGCGGAGGATTTCCAGATCAGCTCTGTACCCTGCGCCACTGCCACCACGAGAGCCTTTGCCAACGGCTGCCTCAGGCCAGCGGTGCAGGCACGGCTTGGTGTGCGCTGGAGAAATGGAGATCTTCCCACGTGTCGTCCCTAACACGGACACTTGTTACCTTCACATCTTTCTTCCTTTCCATCTCCTGCCCGCCTTTTCTTTTTTTTTTTTTTTTTAAAGCGTCAAGATTTAGGGTTTCAGTTAGAACTGGTGATTACTGGGTTCTGCTTTCTGACTGGCACACAGCAAGAAAAATTGCTGTTAAGACTGGAAAAACGAAGCAGCGTTGCTTTGTACAGCACAGGCCGTGTTCAGGAGAGATAACACACCTCCCAGCAGCCCCGATCCCAACTACATAGGAAGGTAATTACCTTAATTAGAACAAAGAAAATTCTTAATTCGCTTTGTTTGTGGGTGTCTCCCCTCCTGTTAAATTAATACAGTATAACATAGCATTGGTTAAACAAAATAAAAAAGTGTATTAACTGATTTGAGTTACAACATTGAGGTTAACAGAAAATATAATCACTTCCCTGCGTGCAAATGATTTAAAATACCACTTTAAAATCCTGAAACGTTAATGTGACCGACTCTGGTTCTAATCAGGTAATACTACACACAGTTAGGGATGGAGTTAACCAAAATAGAGTGAATTAAGTTAAGTCTTCCAGGACTAAACTTGATTTTTACAACTCTTTCCTCAATAATACGATCATCACGTAAATGAAGTTGTCTCAGATCACTCAAGTCAGATTACAAGAATTTACCCCAATTCAGAGCCTCAGGAGGGGTTTAACAAAAGCAACCTAACACCAATGAAACCGGCTGTGCTCAAATGGCAGCCTTGGGGTGCTGGGGCCTCTCAAGTGCAGCGAGAACAGGAATTTACCTCCAGTAAAACTGCATTTTCCCCTTGTTCCCATGTCCAGCATGGCCGAACAGTTACACTACAGCTTTTCAGAAAATTCAGCCACCTGACCTTACAATGCTGAATAGAAGCAGTGCAGCTTTGGTATAATTACAAGCTACTAAATTTAATGACATTAAAAATCTTTGGTAGATCTTCTCCAATCCAATAGGCTACGAGAAAGCAAGGCCAATATCCACAAAGGGCCACAGTTCCTTGGATCTAGCTGGAGCAGGATTCGTTTCAGTTTCTAAGACAAAAGACATACAACCATTTAATTCCAGCTGGTTGTATGCAATTTAGCTGATCAGAAGCAAAATTTCTCAGGCTGCCCCGTGGCAACAAGCGATCTCTCCAAAGAGGAACACATCGAGGGAACCACTTCTCTTTTTCAATTGGTAAGAGACTTTGTAAGTAAAATGGCAGAAGCAGCATAATCTAGAAAATATTTTAAAATCTTGAAATTGTAAAAACCTCACAATTCCAGAGAGACATAACTGAAAAATGCTGAAAGAATATTTAGGTCCCCCAACCTGCAAGGAAAACAGTGCATGAGAAATGCTAACTCAATAAGAAGATCTTTTAAAAGATTCCCTGCGGAGATCAAAAATACCTTTTCTGGATCAAAAGACAGAAAAGACACTGCAAAGCCAGGCTGGGCTCCTCTCCACATTTATAAAGACAGTCTGGAAATGGAGCACGGAACCCATTTCAGGAGCTGAATTGCATTTTGAGCTTTGAAAAGAGCTGATGCAACTGGAAGGTGGAACGGACTCAGCGCCCGAGCTGCCCCGCTGACTTTAAAGGGTGGCTGGCTCTGACGCGTGGTGGCACCAATTTAAATGTAACCAAGAGCTGTTAATGGGGAATATTAGGAGAAAAGAACGAGCAGCTCTGGTCCCTGAATTTCCTGAAGGTTTTTCCCCTCAAACACAGTATTGGTGCATAGAGATTATGCTCACATTTTGCTTAGTTTTCTTCTAATTTATTAGCAGCACTCCTCGCAGCCAAGCTCTGAGCAATTTGTCCCTAAGCTGTGTGAGACCTGGAGACCTTTACGTTCTCCTCCTTCTGCAGGGTGGACAATTTGCTCCAACCCCTCCGCAGCGCCGCTCCCCGTTCTCCTCCAAGCCAGGGTTCTGCCAGGCGTGCTGTGCCCATCACAGCTGCTTCTGACTCTGTACCACAAAACCGCCCAACCATTTCTGCGCTCCCCGCAGCAGCTCGCTCGGCATCGCTCACCGCACGTGGGCCAACGTGAAAGACGCGCTCTCACCGCTCCCGCAACCGGGTGTTTAACAGAGCTAGCATACTACTTAGAAGTAGCAAAAACCCCAACCAGCCAGAAGGGAAAGATGTTCCTGAACCTTGCTGGGTAGTTTTCTCTTGAAATAGTATTTGCCTCTAAACGCATCAAGCAAGCCAACGGCTTCCGAAGTCGATTAAATCAATGCACGTGTGTATGTAAATTGCTGGTACCTGGCCTGCCCTGTTTTCTTTTGAAGGTGTTTACACAGTGTCATTTATAAGAAATTAACCTAAGTAATGACACTATGCAAGGAGTTTCCCCACTTTTTTCCTAACCCCTCTTTCCATTCTGAAATCCCAGGATTTTAGTCTTTCGGACACAAGTAGCACGTGGTGTTCTGTCTCCGTGCTCAGGGTGCCCACATTTTACCATCTATAAAATCTCATTTCTACATTGCCTGTGACTGTCCAAAGAGGGATTAAGAAGGAAATCTAATCTAGTTATGCAATGCAGCCTGGGTCACCAAGAGATGCTGTTTGAACAGACAACATCCCATGCTCTGCGCTGTCTGGACTTTCTGGAGCAATATTCCCGCTGCCAGCCCCTGGGAGAATCCTGCAGGGACTCTACAGAAAGGCCAAGGCTGTATTTCTCCATGCGCTGCTACAGACAGACGTATAGATCACCTCAACAGAATGTTTAATGCCAGAGAAGTAGCCCAGCAAGAAAAACATAAGAGGCAGGGAAGCAAAGGAGAACGCTGCTTGCTTGGAACCAAAGCTTCAATATTTCTCACTGTATCTCCTGTTTCGGTCGCGCTGTTACCAGCTGCAGGGGGAAACTTAGCAGACTGGCAAAAGACACAAACAGGATACGTCACAGCATCATTCAGGTATCTTTCAAACAGCAGACATGAAACTAAATGAAAAAAAAATTAACGTTATGCCCAACCAAGAAACTTCAGTCATCAGCAAAACCCAGATGCTGCAAAAGCCAAACTGGCGCACAGCGCACAGGAGCGTGCTGAGACCTTCAGGACAAAGTCCACCAAGAGAGAGGACATCCACAGCAACTTTTCTGTAGAGAGACAGTATTGTAATTCTCTTAACTCCAGAGTTCTTAAGATCTTCAAAGATCAGACACTTGATTTCACTTGCAATGAATCCTTTGAAAGAGTAGAAATGGCTATGATGTCCTGGAATTTTGTGGTACTTCAAACCCAAGATTATTTGCCTTGTAACGATAGCAAAGAATCTTTTTTTAAAAAAAAATGTATTCTCCAGTAATCTTACAGTTGTACAACGTTGTAAAAAAAGAGACCACAGATTGCTAAAATAACCATTAAACACCATCAGAACCAGTTTTCCCCAAAGGAATTTTCCATTTAGAAGCAGTAAGTCAAATGAAAAGACAATTTTTGTCGTGCTTAATGATGATGACTACAGAAAGGAGATTTCTCTTCAGATAACGAGAACATGAAAAAGCTGTGACATGCATGTACTGTGTCTGGCTTTAACTTTAATCTGACCTAAAGGCAAAAAAATGTTTCTTCCTTACCTGCTACTGAATTTGGCCGTGGCATAAGGTAAAGAGGAATAGACTGCACCGACTGGGACAAGACCGTCTCCAGGTTCCTCTCGGGGATTTTGTTCAGGCTGTAGGTGGAGGCCGTCATGTTCTCGTCCACGCGGTACAAGCAGGAATCCATGCTGGATTTCTGGGACTGCCAAGGTTTCAGGTTTCCCCCAGATCCAAGTTCTTTGCTGCTTTCCCCTCCATATTTAGTGCGTTCCACATTTTCTGAGTAGCTTGTCAAAGTAGCTTGAAGGAAGAAACGATAAACAAAATGAGTAACAAAGAAAGAATGGCTCGCACACGCTGCTCGACGCCGAGCTGCGCAACCCAAGAGCCAAAACTGATGTTCATCATATTTTCCACATTCCCATAAATCAGAGATTATGGAATTTAGTTTAATGATACTGTTTCTGCTTACTACTTCTAAAAGAACACTCAGGCTATAATGTTTTGGCTCATGCCGTTAAAAGCCATTTATAATTCCGAGAATACTAAAAATTATGTGCAGCATTGTATTCAAACACACAATTCCAGAACGAGCAGAAAATATTACAGAAAAAACATTATCAGCGCTCCTCCATCTTTTACCTGGCATGGCAGTCACCACCTTTGCAGGGAACGTTTGCAGAAGTTTGTAACCCCTCAGTTCGTGACACCGAAAAGCCGTCGGCACAGAACCCCCCAGACCAGGATTGCCGCTATCCTGACTTTCACGTTGGGAAATGAATACTACGCTGATCCACATCACTAACATCTTCTCCTCGTTGGATTTTCTCTTCTGAATTCCGATGCAGTTGTCCCCTGGCTGTAACTCCCTTTGGGCTGTTGACTTCCCTTTCATCTGTAGTCTCCCACATATTCATTCAAGGTCATAATGAGATCTCCGGGGTATTGAGAGAAGGTCTCAACGCCCATACCAGCTTGTCTGAGTGTGTCAAACTTGCCCCCTCCCTGACTTAGGGGAAAAAAAACCACCAACAACAAAAAAAACAAATATAAAAAACCCAAACAAACAAAAAAAAAATCAAGAAGAAAAAAAAAAAGAGACCACAAACCAGAGCTCACTACCTTCTCATCGCCCCAATCACACATGTTTCCACTGTTATTCAAAATCCTGAAACTCAACTCAACCCCAAATACACTGAAGTCCAGGACGTGCCCTGTGCTTTCAGATCTCCTTGCTAAATCCACTGAAATCCGTCATTTTCACTTAGCTATGGTAAATACCGTTCCCAGCCCAAATTCTTTGCTGATTTCCATGCCATCTATCCCCAGACACAAGAGGGTAGGTCTATCTACTGCTTCTTGTTTGTGGCACAAATCACCGTAACGTCTCCTCGGGAGGACCCCCTTGTGTTCGCAAACGCCGATTCCTGAACCAAGGATCATAGGTTTGGGTGGGAAGGGACCTTCAAAGCCCACCCAGCCCAACCCCCTGCCAGGAGCAGGGACATCTCCAACCAGATCAGGTTGCTCACAGCCCCGGCCAACCTGGCCTGGAACGTTTCCAGGGTCTCCGTACCGAGGTGCCAAGCAGACTGCTGGACTAACCCCAATGAAAACCATGAACTTCAACGTCTAAGGACTAACCTGCTTTAATTCTACATTGACATGACATTATAATAAGAACTAGTATTAACTGCTTACATCTAAAGTCACAAAATCATCATTAAAAAAAAAACAAACAAGATTTGTAATTATTACTGTGCCTCTCCTTCAGCCATCCCAACAAACTCCATGCAGTTTGGGCCTTCACCCCTACGTCTGTGGTTTTATTTCTCAGTATTGGGTTTCTTGGCTACGCAACAGGATCAGTATCTCATCAAATGTTCCAAAATTTAATTGTTTGTAATATATTTTGAAATTTAAAATCAACACACGCCACTGCTAAGAATCAGTATTTGCTTGTTGGCATTTAAACATAAGTTTGCTGTCAGGTAAACACGTTTACACTTCAGCATAGGAAAATAAGATAAAAACAAGAACCAGATGTTCACAGATTTCTCGTGCTCACTCAAATTGTTTAATACTGAAAAATATGTTTGAAATGGTTTTCTAGAAAATGTCCATTTCAAAGTCTGGTTCTGCAGTACTAGGCATACTACGTTGTCTCTTTACAGGGAAAAATAAACCCATTAAAATCTATTAATTTTAAAAACCTGTCTCAGTGTATGCCTAATTAATCTTTGTAAAAACACATCAGCAGCTGTAATCAGTCATCTTCCAACACATGAAACCGAGGAAAACCACAATAACTATGCATCAAAATAAGTTTTCTCTAAATGAAGCAACAAAAGAAGGAAAAAGAGCTAATAAATCCTGCTGGTCCCTTCTCTAATTGTCAATTTGTGTTCATTTTAAACAGAATTTTCACTGTTTTATGTGCAAACTCTTCACTGAATCAGGTATTTAGGATTGTTCCCTGTGGATTCATTTACCTCCTAACCAGCCCTGGTGATACAAGCACTGCTACGCAGGCTGGAAGGGATTGCTCCACGGACTTCATCTCTTCGACAAGCTATTTTAAACCAAACCCATTTTTGACTTTATTTAAAGGCAAAAGCGTAAGGCTTAGCTACAAGCCAGCAACATGAACCGACGTGAAGAACACTTCTCCTGGGGAGACAAAGCTCACCAACGGTGCGACCCGGAGAGCTGCTCAGAACTTACAGCTTCACAGTCAACATCTGAGAAAGCAATAGCTAATTTCAGAAAATTCACCTTATCTGCCCCAGCTAAGGTTGATGCAGCGTGATACTCGGGGCTAAAGAGCTGGTAATCCTTGTACACAAATGAAGTGCAAAGATTTGGTCAGCCCTGAAGTCGTCAAACAGTTGGACTAGATAATCATTGTCGGTTCATCCCAACTGAGAAAAATCACATTTTATTCTATCCTATTTCTTGGGCAGAAAGAACTTCATCTCATCCCTCAATAGGATCAAGCCCTGTCCTGGATTCAGCAGGGAAGGAGTTAACTTTCCTCTCAGTAGCCGGTGTGTTTTGGATTTTGTATGTGAAGAACGTTGATAAAACGCCCTGATGATAGGGGTTGTTGTGAATGAGACCAAGGACACTGTCCTGCTTTCCAAGTCTTGCTAATTTACAGATGCAGAAAGCTGGGAGGAAGACAGACAGAATAATTGACCCAAACTGGCCAAAGAGAGCGTTCCATGCCATGAATGTCATGCTCAGTATACAAGTGGGGATTGGCCATGAGGGGGTCATCCATTTCCCATCTCATCTTTTTCACTCCTTCGCTGGCATCGTCCCCTCTCCCTTGCCTGCTCGCTTCTGCTCCTTTGCTTGCCGCTCGGTGTCATTTCCATGATCGCTGCTCAGGACGGGCTGTATCGGTCAGTCAGACATTGGGTGGTGAGAAATCGTACATTGTTCATTTTGTATATATTAATATCCTTATATTCTGATATTTCTGTAGTTTCCCTTTGCTATTTTAGTAAATCGTCTTTATCCCAACCCACAAATTTTCCTTTCTTCCCAATTTCTCTCCCCCATCCCACTGGGAAGGGGGAGGATGAGCGAGAAACTGTGTGGTGACGAAGGCTGAACCACCACAAGCCCATAAATACTCACAACCAGAAAGAAACCCGCAAAATAACATTATTTCTGCCCATTTGCTGTATTCACACCCTAAACTTCCTAGGTGTTCTAGGACAAGGTGTGTGCTCGTCTGGTCCGGGTCCTGCGCAGGCCCCGGGGGGGATTAACTGTCCAGGAGCACACACGGGCTCATCTCGACCCACACGTGAGAAAACCAGGTTCTGAGGTTTTCATCACCATTAATATCTCAGTTCACAGGACACGTTCAGGGGTTTGCAGGATGAGGGGGGTGTCACAGCTTCAGGAGAAGGAGAGACCCCGTCCCCGAGGGAGCTCATAGCATCCCTGCCTCTGGAAACTGGAAAACGACGATGGAGTTGTCACAGACTGAGAGGACCAAATTAACCCCTTCTCAGTTTAAAAAGAAGGTTTAAATGGTTTAAAAAGAAACAAACAGTCCTTTAGATATTGCCAGCAAATCTCTTACGGGTTCCTGGATTTTTTTACAATGAGTGTGGTGAGACACAGGTTGCCCAGAGCAGCCGTGGATGCTCCATCACTGGAAGGGTTCAAGGTCAGGCTGGATAGGGCTCTGAGCAACCTGATCTAGAAGTGGAAGATGTCGCTGCTCACAGCGGGGAGGCTGGAATTAGATGATCTTTAAAGGTCCCTTCCAACCCAAACCATGCTATAATTCTATAATTTATAAACCCAAGGATACCTAATCAACCTGAAGTTCAAAAAAGTGCAGCCTCTTAACAGACAGCATGCTCTGAACTCAGGAAAGATAAACTGATGACCTCAAATCCATCAAAGAGCAGGAATTTGTGCCTTAAGCTATCTGCTGAGAGGCAGATCTTTCAACCCCGAGTCTCTCACAGAGGATACTCGGCGCATCAGGTTACGTGACGGGACACGTTAAGCTGGGGCTGCCACGACAGGAACCTGCCAGGATGCGAGAAGGGCTGCAGAGCTGCCGTGAGAGAACGTGCATTCACATGAAGCTCTTCTCACAGCTAAAAAAGCACAACCTTGGTGGAAAAAAAATCAGAATATTGCAGTGCCTGTGCCATGCTACACTGGAGCCGGTGGGCTGCGATCACACAGATCACGGCGTGTGCCGGCGGCTGTCAGGAGCAGGCGAGATGTCACCGTCTCGTGGAGGCACGGAGAGGATTATTGCAGGGGACGGAGTAAGACGGGCAGCCACGCAAGTCACGCGCTGAACACGCGAAACCTGACAGCCGTGCAGAAACATCTGAGGTTCTCTATAGCACTACATCACTATATACCTATAAATATAGCCGTGTGTATTTTATATATATATATGTATCTCCAGTCCCAGCTGGCACGCAGTTTCACACTATTTAATTTGAACACAGACAGAATTTGAGGCACCTAAAACATGTGAGCACTGTAAAACACATTAATGAATAACAAGACAGGGAGATCCTGAAACGAGAGGATGCGAGCAGCGCGGTGCCACTCTGCTATCACCTCCGTGGCTTTCTCCAAGGATTTGCTGTATCTCCTTCCACAAGATGTCCACACCACCCACCATAACAGCACCAACTGCATCATCTCCAGTCTGGGCGGCTCTGGAGCCAGGTGGGCTTTGATGCCAGAAGGGGACACACTCCAGAGACGCTGGAGTCGTTTTGCAGTCCTACCTTGCTTTTAGAATTCAAGATCTACGCCGCATTTTCCCTGGCAGAGGACTTGCCTACGTCAAGCTTTCATTTTCAAACTCGGCTTGTTTCCCCTGGTGAAACACTTCGATTAGAACCTTTTGCAAATCACATAGTTTAAAATATTTTTATTTCTTTGGGAGAAAAAAAAAAAACCAGACCCAAGACAGCACCTTAGATGTCACTGCAGCCAATACTACACTTCTCAGACAGTTTCATGTATTTACAGGATAGCAAATATTATTTTACATCTAGCTGCAGGCTGGCCTGTGCCCTGGGGCACGATGCGTTCACCTGTGCTTGTCTCGAGCCCAACACGCGAGGGGATTTTTACCGTCCCATCCAATTCTCCTTGAGGCAGAGATCCTGCCTGGAAAACACTGACCTTTCTGTTCACCTTTCAGAGGGAACTGCAGGAGAAGGCGGTCTTCTGCAGTCACCATTTTACGATAACCCACAGCTGGAACATCAATTATACGTCAAGATTTATAATGTCTCAAGTAGGAAACAGGGATTTTGCTGCTTTCAGGAAATAACTGCAGTGAGTAGGGAGCTTCACATGTTGCACTGGAATGAGGCACTGAAAACACTGCTGCAAACTCTGCGAGCTAACCTCATTTCACTCATCCCCAGCACGGCACCAAAACACCACTTGCCTTATCGCACTAGAGATGGCTTCGCTAACACGTACGAGTTGGCAAGGAGCAAAATGAATTTTTCACCCTAATCCACACAAGCCTGCATAAACTCCGCCACAGAAGGATACACCGATGTACGGCTGCGTTGCCCCCGACCACTCCAGGGAGCTCAGCTGCCAAACTGAAAAATTTGGCAGGCAGAAAGCATAAGCTCGAGCCTTTCCCAAGGGAAGGGGGCAGCCTCAGGCAGTCACGTGCAACCCATGCCCCCGCAGCCCCTAGAGATTTTAGAAAAACATTATTCTCTGCTGGACACCATCAGCCAGTGAGTTTAAGGCTTCTACATGGGAAAAAAAGAACACCAAATCCTTAAGTCTGCCCCACTCAAGGCTTAGGGTCAAAATCCAGGCTGCTCTTTGTATGTTTAAATTCTCTTACAACTCTGGTTTGAGACTCTGGTCTCAAATTGGGGGGGGGGGGGGGGGGG
>WHYT01016061.1:67736-111272 GCA_009806455.1 Tetrax tetrax
AATCTCACTAGTATAATTAATATAAACAATCCTGTTAAAAAACAGAGATTAAAAGGTAAACCCATTTTCACTTCAAGCCTCAAGGTATTATAAATCAGGGTAAGCACACAAAAGGTCTTGAAACAATGAAAAATGCATCACGCTGACCCTCGATTTGTCCCGCTCTAAATGTGAACTCCCTGCCGCGCCGGCTGACAAGCCGGATGAAGAGCGAGCGGCACGAATGCTTGAAGGGCTCGTACCCATGTGCCAGGCAGATGGGAACTGCAAGGCCTGGGTAAGGCAGCGTTTCAACGGAGCGAGACGCTCCCACCATCAGAGCAAAACGCCCTGCTCGTGGGACAGCGGAGATCAGCACGGCGTCGGTTCATCACCGCCAGTTTACCCCTCGCGGAAACAAGGCAGAGAATGATTTTAAGCACAGTCCACTACGGTAAACATTAAAGAAAAGTGGTTAAAAGGCTCCAAATCTAATACTGAGGTAGCAATCTTGATGGCTGATTGACCAAAGCATCATAAAACCCCCGACACGTTCCAAATTACTGCTGTTTGCACAGATCCCTCCTGCACAACCCCACACGCACAGCTGGGGTAACAGAACTGGTTTTGAAATTACAAGTTTTAAACCAGAAAGCAGCACGGAGGCACGCGTGGGCCTGTGTGCACGAGGGGAAGGAAGCTATTTGTATACCTGGTGTTACCTTTTGGGGTGAACCGTGAAGGTTAAAATCTTGCTGCTCTTCAGATAAAAGCTGAGCGTCCCATCCAATCTCACGCCATCAACAGTTAAAACTTTACAGAAAAGTCACTTATCACAGTATCCAAAATAACACCGTGGGAGCTGACGACACTGAATCTCTGAATTTTCCTCTAGCTATCTTCTGATTCATCTTTTCATTCATTCTTCCTTTCAATTTTTCACTCGATTTTTTTTTCCATCTACCGGGCTGGACCATAAACCAAAGCAAATTTCACAGTTTGGGTGTAACGCGTTCTGTGCTGCTCCCTTCAGCCTCAAACACTCTTCTTGCTCCTTTTTTCCCCAGTACCATCACAAACACCCGCAGACAACCCATTATCTGGCCAGTATTTAAGGGCCAGACTTCGGTGGCAAACCCAACTTGAGTGGCCCAAGTAGGGGAAGGCAGAACTGTGGTTTCATGACTTCACGGTTTCTCACCCCCACCACCAACCACAAATCAAACCACACGTCTTCTCTCTGCTTAACTCGTCCTTTTAACGACACGGAGAAAAGTGAATCGGGACGCAGAGACGGCGTCCTGTTGGACTTTGTGTGGTCAGGATTCTGGGACCCCGCTCATTCTGCTCAAGAGCTGACGAGATGCCTGATAAATAACCACCTCCCTTCTCACCTCCTACACTGCCAGCCCCATCGCCGGCAATATGCAGACGCATTAGTGAACGAAAGCTCGTTATTCATCAATATTAGACATTTTTCAGGGAGCTCCTCCTTTGGGGAATGAGCCCAAATGGAAGCTGGCTAGACTTTAAAAAAAAAGATCTGCAATTCTTAGAAATCTTATTCATTATTAACAGAGCATTTCATAATACTGATGAGAATGTCAGAATTCAAATGCTTTAGCTGTAAGATCACAAAAATATTTAACCTGAGTTAAATTTATCTTGATGCGCCTTTTGAGCTGCTCTTTGTTTCCTTCTCAAAGCAGTTAAACTTGCAAACAAATCCATCTTGTTTTAATGTCAGTAGCATCTATTCTGCTGAGCGTGCACTCTAGATGAATTTATTACCAAACCCATTTTTAACCCGTGAACACACGCATCTGTAGAAAGCTCAGGCTTCAGAGTAGAAAATAGCAAAAAAAAGAACATGAAAACAGCTATGGGCCAGGGACCTCTGGGAGGGGACAGGGGTCTCTACAAGTTGTTCTTCATTGTAAAAATCCACAAAATCTAAGGGAAGGCAACTGGTTCACACTGTATCAGACCTGCCCGCGTCCCGGCGGCAGCGGTGCGGGAGGATTTACGCAGCTCACCGCTTTCCCTTTGCGCTGCTTTAACATCACACCTACTTCCTTGCTCAGGACGATCCCCCTAACAATTAAGAGAGGAACACGGTGTAGATCAGCACAGGACTTCACATCAAGGAAAAGCACGGCCCCATTTCATAACCGAGGAACCTACAGCACTTCCACGGGCACATTCAAGCCGGAATACAGCCCTCTTTCCATACCCTTGGAGACTGCTGCGGAAGGCCATAAAATGCTGCCTGAAGGTCAGGCAAGCACTTGGGTAAGCTTTACATACTGGCAGTAAATGTTTTCCATTTTACAGGCTGGCGTAAGATTGTTGGAGATTTTCTTATATTCTGCTCCATTCAAGCAGCAAAACTTTACAGCCCACTTCTGGGGGGATGTGAAGTGCAACATTCCCCGTGGCAGCACGTGATTCTTTGACCAGTTTTCTTTTCAGTAGCAGATTTTGGACATGAACAGTTGGCTGCCTTTACACAGTAAGAGCCAAAAAATCCTGGAAGCTCTTCAGAGGTTACAGTCAGGTCAGCGTTTTCGCCAGCCGTTCTGTTTTACACGAAAAGGATTTAGTGGCTTCCAGGAGAAAGGGCTGACTTGCTCCTATCTCTCCTCTTGGCTCACCTCTCTCCTCCTCCCCGCTTCCCCGTTTCTTTTCTTTCACAAATAAGTGTCTGAATTTGAAGATCTGGACCTTGTTAAGGTTTTTTTGTTACCCTTTCAACACAAGTAGATTGAACTTCCCCTTACTGCAAAGGATGTAAAGTTTCAAAATAAGGCTGTTCTAACCCAAGTGATGCATTTCTTCAAGTGATTAGCAAGCATGAAATAGCCCCTCAGCGGCGCAGACCCGAGCCGCGACACGCTTGGTCGCTGATAACTGAGATTACAGAAGCGGTGACACACGAACGGACAGGAATAACTCCAAGGGGGTAAGCCACCAGAGAAAACCTGACTGGTTAAAAACTGGTCTTTACAGGCAGATTAAAACATCAAACGCCCGCTCTATCTAACTTAGTGCACACTCTGATTTGACAAATTAATGCTGTGCCTAGCAATACAGACATGTAAAATGAGCTTAACGTGTACAAAAACATTTTATGCTCAGCTCACACGGAGAGAAGCAATTATGCGCAAAGGTGTAAGGATCAGCGTCCCACCTTGAGTTACCGGCCTTTGCTAGTTCTCAAATATTTTACAAAGAGCACGTTCACCTTCCGGGACACACATTAAAGCCTTGGGGTTTTTAAAATATGAAATTTGGTGGCGATTCTTCACTGTGAGATTTGGAGGTGATGCTCATTGCAGCTCAAGACTGACAGGTGGCAAAGATCAAGGCATCTTCCCAAATCCATAACTTTTATCAAGATGAGTAAGAAATCTATTGGAGATGTGTGTTATAAACATACACCCTTCCTGGAGCTAATGAGCTAATAGTTTAAATCACTTATTTGGAAGGAGCAGGAGGGATCATGACTTCGGAAACATAAAATACTTAGAGAAATGTTTTCTCTCTCTCTACACATAAAAATGGCACAAAACCTAAGTAGTTTTGACAAGGAAATTGCTGACAGATTTACACTTTTGAGGCACCACATGAAGCCGCTCGGCCCAAAAGCCGTGTCACTGCAGTCACCTTTGCAGAGAACAAACACAAGGAAAAAGCATCCACAGATTTGTATCCAATAACCGAGGAACGCAACCGAAAGGGAAACCTGATCCCTGACCCTCCAGAAACAAAGGAGCTGATGTGTTCCTGAAGCGGAGAGCGAAGCACGAGCTGGGCTTTGCTTCCGACACGTGGACAATTTGTCCGCTCTGTTCTGTAGGGAAGATAATTCTAGGGAATGGCTGTCACGCAGAGAGCACCTTTCAAAACCGCTGCACGCTCAATTCCCACCCCACACATCCATCTCCCGCAGGGGAACGGTCTGCCCTCGCTCGAACTGACCTTACACCTGCAAAAGGCAGTGGGGGTACAGAAAAACAGACTTAGAAAATTTCCCTTTTTTTTTTTTGCTGCTGTGAAGTATGACTGGAGAAGACTGTTTTCCCCACAACGTGCTACAGTTGTCCAGTTTCTATCAAATGCCAGAATAAGGTGGTGTTGAAGACGTTCTTGTCAAAGTAAAGGTGAGAGGGAGGAAAGAGGCTCTTGGTTCCTTTGAGTGTGAACACCAGCAGAGGAAAGCCTTACTTTCTGAAAGTCTTGAAAAGTTTTTCCCCTACTCCACGTGAACATATTTTTAGACAGCTTTTCCATCTGGGATACATTAATGCAGCCTTGGGATAAGTCACCTTCTTTTATTTTCCAAAGTTTCCATGGGAAAATCTAAGTTCCCAAAAAGAAGAATCTCTAAGAGAGAATATTCTTTGTGAGGAGCAAAAAAAAATGTTTCAGACTTAAAAATTCATTACTGTAGACCTACTGAAAAAAAGGGTGGGTAGGAAGTCTGAGCAAAAAGCTTCAACATCGTATCGCACCAGGATCAGGCTCGTGCTGATGCTGCTCTGACACGGAGGCCTGCCACAAAGCCCACCCCGTCCTCCTCTGGTTTTCGCATCCACAACAAACTCCAGATGAAACCAAACTGCAGCGACCTTCAGTTCCATCGCCCTGGCCCCTGCCGACCAAGCACGAGGGCCAAATGAGCTCAGCGGTGTAGCACACCGACAAATCTCATTAGTAAGAGCAGCTTGTAAAAGCAAAGCACACACGTTTTTGCCGATTCTGCTGCTCCACGTCAGGCTTCGTTCAAGTCTTAGAGCTGATCCACAGCTCTGCCAGAGGTCAGACCCAGCTGGAACGAGACGCTCGCTTTTACTCACCGTGCTCCTCCAGCCCAACCAGCCTTCAAGGGGCTGCTGTGAGCAGGGTGAAGCTCTGATCACGGGACACTGTGAGCAGAGAACGAAGGGCGCGTGGTACTGCAGTGAGCCTTCCCAGAATTCATTAACCTACTTCGGAATGCAGCTCAGAATAGCTTACAGATTTGCATTTTAACATCATGCGGGCAGAAGTGCTACAAAGGTTGCTGGGGCATACAGGAGCTGAACTAAGCCCAGATTTCCTGATCAGTCAAGCAAAATATTAATCACTCATACAACTAACCTCCCTAAATTATCAACCCGTCTTTTTTTTTTTTAAGCACTATATAAATCTTCTTAGCTGGGAAAATACTCAACACGTGTGGCAAGGACAGCCAAGTGAGGACCATCCTGCCTGACATTACGCAGACATTGCTCTTCTCCCACTGTGCCTTTACAGCTATTGAACAGAAATTAAACGGTGTACGTTATTTTCTCAAGATCCTTTATGCTGGCAACCTACAGATCACTCAAATGAAAAACCTGCTATAGCAGCTCCAGAAATTCACTGAAATTCCTATTAATTTAATCCAGCTCCTGCCCAAGGCTCAGCTCAAGGGAAGCGGTCATTTTTAAGGCACAGACTCACCAACAAGGTGGCAGTGACAGTCATGGGGCAGTCAAGGTAACCAATCTTTTATATTTATAATAATGTAATCCAACAGCTTTCGAACTATGAATGTGATGCCATCATCCATTACCTTTCCTCTGATATCAGGGAACAGCACCGATGGACCAAATGGCATTAAGAAAAATGCCAAAAAAAACCAGATGCCTCTAAAATTACCTGAGGCAGTAGGTGGGGATGGCAGCCCCAAATAACAGCCATTGCCTGGCACAGAGACCATCCCATGTTCCTTACCAAAAATCTTGTGTTTCTCTAAATTTCCAATCTTGTGTTTCTCTAAATTACCATCTTCACTTTCCAAAATGGGCATAGAGAGCAGCTGAAGGAGAGGATACAGAGCAAAAGAAAAACTTGGTTGAAAAAAAACCCAACAACCTCACTAGAGTGAAAGGAGGCAAAAATGTGTTGGGAAGAAAGACTGCAAGGAGCAAAAACATGAAGATGGGATGCAAAAATAGAAGAAGGATAAAACTCTTCCTCTTTCACCATTTAAACACGTCCAAAAACTTCACACCAAATAATTTACCATCCCAATTTTCACCAACTCTACGCATTTTACCTGCGACGAATGGAAGACAGAGGGCTGTAATTTACCTTGGTCACTGCAGCATTAACTTGAATAATGCAAAACCATCCCGTTAATTAGCAAATGCGTGCAGATTATAAAAATAAAAGCCTGTCAAACCGACACAGTCGATGACTACTCAAGCGAGGAGGAGGACAGCACTCACCGATGATGCCGCTGTCTCTGCTCTCCAGCGTGGAGGTAGGGCTGGTGACGGCGCCGTAGGTGCAGTCCTTGGCGGTGACGCTGGTGCTGACGGGCGGGAGGGTGGAGCAGGGGCTGCTGGCGGGCGGCGAGGCCGTGCTGCTGGTCAGGGTGGAGCAGGGGCTGATGCGCTGCGTTACGGCCGAGCTCTGCGAAACGGGAACCGGGAAGACATCACTCGCCACGGTCAGTCAGCGTGGGGGGGGAAAAAGTCTTTTTCTAGCTCACACTTGAGGATTTGCATTGGACGGTGAAGGTAAAAAGGGAAAGTGTCCACCGTGCCACCCCGCATCTGTGGAAAAGGCAGAGACACTGGGCCTCGCTACTTCATGCCTTAGAGATGCCAGCTCCCCTGTTCCACAGGAAACACAGTAAACATCAGTAAAGTGGTGTTTACTGAAAGTCTGATTCCATGCTTTATTACATTTAGATAATTTTGTTAATACCGAAGTGAAAATTAAAAATAAAACCAAATTGCAAAAATTATGGTACAGTGAGGTAAATTCTGCACCTCTGTTTAAGTGGAGATCTCCAGGGTGGTACGGCGTGACCTCACCTTTACTTACGGCAAAAAACATCATAACCAGGAAATCCCACAAAGGTCTCTGGGCCTCCTCTGCTCAGAAACCTCCGTGGGGCTGTGATTTTTGTTTTGCTCCATAAATGTTTCCTCCGTTCAAGAAAAACAACAGTGGTTTTACAGCCTTGCAAAGAGGAAGCTCCAAATCCCTTATCTGGATACGAGACAGCCCGTCCCTGCCCAGACACGCTTTCCCCACCGGATAAAGTTTAAAAAACCCAAACATAAGAGGGAAAAGGCTGCTCTCCAAGGGCAGAACAAAGCAAAATATGCAGCAGCACAAAAAAAGATGGTGTTTTAAAAGCTATTTTGGAAAGACCCCGTAAGAAGCCGCGTGCAAGAAGCCTGGGAGAGTTTATCCACACAACGCTGCGCACGGAGATGAGTTTATTAAGAAAACAAAATCAATTCTCAAATTCAATTTGAGACAAGCTGTGATACAAGACAGAGCGCTCGTTTTAACCACAGGCTACTGGATACACAAGCTTCCCTGGCAAAAGTTCTTCCTCCCTGGAGATACGTCCTAGAGCATCTGCAGGCAACAGACCCTGCCGCGCGGAGTCGCCGGAGGACGGCCAGCGCAGGGGACGGCTCACCGACCACACTGCTGAACTGGACAATCTCCAGAGGTGCCTTCCAGTCCCATACTACAGCATCTAAAACTTTTACCAGCTCACATTTGAGAGCTTTCAGAACGTGAAGCATTATTACTAGTATAAATCCTTTATGGTGAGGTTTTTCCATGTCCTTCCTTCAACTATTAATTTAAAGAAATCCCTGTTGAAACTCATCTCAGCGCTACCAAAACACCACCCGCTAACCTTCAACTGCAGAACAAGGACACCTCAAAGGAAATTCAAGCTCAGTGCAAGAATGGTACGTGCATCTTCCCTTCAGCTGATAACAGCACTGTTCCATGAAACGCCACAAATTATACTCTTACGCGTTCTTTTATTTGTAGGGTAACCAATGCAGCTCCTTAGGAGCAAGCCACTCGCAACTGGAAATCACTAAATAGCACGGTCTAGCACTTGGCATGGACTGACATGTTTGATTTTTATATTGATATAGAGAAATGTTTCTCTGTGCAAGTTTTAAATATAAATTTCCATCGACAGAACATTCTGTGTTGTTATTACCGCCGTTTCATCTGTCACATTTTCACCAAGTGTTGAAAAATGTCACTGTTGTGTCGCAGCCTCACTGTCCTCTGCACTCCATCGGCAGCCAGCACAGTTCAAAAATAGTTTCCCAAAAAGTAGGAGAAAAAGGATTTATTCTTCAGCATTTGTGATCTCTCATTAAGGAAAGCATGATGAAGAAAGAGCACAGAAAACACAACTCCACAGACACCTGGATTAGAGAATCTGTCCTTCGGCATCATCAAAATAAGGCACCCAACGAAAACGCCGCGTGTCCCTTTACAGCGTGGGGCAGCTCCAGCAAACACAACTCTGTTCCTCATCGTCCCTTCAGCCCCGGCGCTGGGGAGATGACAAAGAATTATCTTCTCGCTTGAGAAGGCAAAGCTCGGGTAGAATAATAAGCAGCAGCCAAGTCCCAGCTTTTGATACAAAGAACGTTTTCTCTGCCCAGGCTATGTAAATTAACACATTAAAGCCTAGAAAATTGTTCTCATTTTTAAATTCAAGTGCAAACTAGTAGTCGAAGTCTCTATCAGATTTTAATTAATCAATGATTAATGGAAGAATTAATCTTTGCAAATCCCATAAACGTCTTATTGCATGATTTTCAACACTACTTTAAGTGGGGTAGCTGAAGAAATTCAGATTGAGGAGACCTGGAGAAGTTTTCGGAAGATTTGCTGCCATTCAGAAGCAGCTTTCGCTCGGACAGGATTTGTGCACAGCTCCCGTCCCCAGCCAGCCAGTGGTAGATGGCAAAAGTCAGCGAAGGGCCACCAAGGCTGTGAAATGGCTGGAGCTTACGATGGAGGGAGAGGGTGATGGAGAGGGTTCCTGAGCCTGGGGAAGATGGCTCAACCGCACCGAGGGACAGCTGCGGTCTTCCTCTGTCTGCAGAGGGCTGTGGAGAAGACACAGCCACGCTCTTCTCAGAAGCGCAAAGGGAAGGGACAAGACACTACAGTCACAGGTGGCAGCCAGGAAATTTTCTATTAGCTAGAAGAAAAAGGTCCCTCACAACCGCCATCCTCAAGCCCCGGAATGGTCTGCCCAGCGAGCCAGCCGACTCTCCATCCACGGAGATCTCCCAAACTCGCCCGGACCAGCCCGGTCCAGCTTTGAAGCCAGCCCTGCCTTCAGCAGGCGGCCAGAGGAGAGGACCTCCAGAGGTCACTTCCAGCCTCCAGAACTCTGCCATCCCAGGCAAGCGCTGACAGCAGGAGATGCTCACAAAGAAAGGGAAAAAAATTAACTTGGTAATTGAGGAACCAGCCTCTCTTTATCTTCACCAGTACGTGAATGGCATTCAAAGGCCCTGTAAAACTTTTTCATGCAAAAATTAGCACACAGCCCAAGATATCAATCTATTTTAGAGGACAACTCACTGCTGTTTCTCTTTGGAGAAAAAAATAAAAGAAAAATCTAAAGCCATCTTTTGCTTTAGAGAAAAGATGGGATTTTAATTTTTGTCAAAAGGCAACAACAAAAGGAACCATTTAGAGTAGAAAGCTCTGCCGGGCTTTGAAGCGTTCTGTTCAAATAGGTGCCTGCTGGAAGTACATTTTCCAGCACAACGTACAGCGAAGTACATTTCAAATCCACCACAACTTCCACAAAAAAAAAACTGAACGAAAGCGCTAAAAGCTTAATGAACGTGCTAACGGCAAGAACTTTTCAAAACCGCCTTTCTTGGCTCTCAAGCATACTTTAGCTCATGCAGATCAAAAACCTTTTGGTTCCAGTCCAATGTGCGGGACGCTGGGCCCCGGACACCGCCCTCCCCCCTGGGAACAGTCCGGGCTCGATGCGCAGCGCCGCTCCCCTTTCCCTTCCGAGCGGCACAGCCCGGCGAAGAGCTTCACGCGCGTCACCGGGGCCGCGACAGGCACTCGGCTGGGACGCACAGAGACATCCTTCTGGCTGTCACTGTTTCAGGAGTTCAGGACCTTAAATCTCGTCCTCTGACTGTTAAACATCTGAGGGACTTGTGCAGAGTCACGCAATGACTGGTAAAAGGTGAAAGAATTAGGACTGGGCTTCCGAGGTTTGTGCTCTTCTGCTACGTACTGGACCAGTCATCAATTTAAGAGAAAAAAAAAAAAAAAAAAAAAAAAAAAAAAAAAAAAAAAAAAAAAGGAATAAAAATGTTGAAGCTATTTCTTTTGTTAAGGTTTAAGCAAGACATAAATCCCAGTTTCTCAAAGTATGTATGCTTCATTTTTATTTCCCTCCATTTTTTTTTTTCCTTTTCTCAGCTAAAGCGAATACTGTCCTTGTCCTTCCCCACTTTTTCAGCTTCCATGCTTCAGAGGTTTTTCCTTTAACTATTTCAAACAGCTCTCGGGCTTTTGAAAGTCTGTCAGTACTTAGAAATACAAAATTTATTTCGTGTTTCATTCTCGCCTCTTTCACTTTTGCAAATCTTGGTAAATTTTGAAAAGTTACAAAAGGAAAAAATGGCAGGTGATACTATCTATGGAAAGGGGAAAATCAGAAATCACCTAAGCAGATACAAAGCATTCGCAACACCAAGATCTCTTTCCTTCAACATAAGCAAAATCCATCAGCAAGGGGGAAACGGGTAATATTTCCTTTTCCTTTGGTAAGCACCCTACTTAGCTTAAGATATTGCAGTTCGTGGAGTATTGTACTGCCTTGTTTGTGAATGGTTTCAGAAAATTCAACAGAAGCCACAGAGATGACCAAAAAAACCGGATAGATTGCTCACTAGATGCTGTGTTCCACTAGCCCGAATAAATAAATGAAGTCTGATCGAGTTATTACAGCAGTGTCTTTAAGCAAGGTACCAGAAAATTCTGGTACCCAGTGGTTGACCCAAGGCGTTCCCTGAAGCACCGGCTCTTTGCCTGGAGGATGGGACCACATTTTCAGAGATGAGGAACCAAAGATCCTACAGTAGGAGCATCCAAGCTCCACAGCTCAGATGTGTGCTCGCTACGGGCTCCATCAAAAACCTTTTAAAGTCAAAGAGGCTTCAGTCGGCTTTGAATTAGACTCATTTCAAACATCTATCTTTATCTATTTCCACAAAGAAATTTAAGCACAGTCTAAGTACCACATGAAATCATAGCCTGAGAGGTATACATCCACGCACTGTTCCCTTTAGCGATATTCGTTTGGCTATAAATCAGAGAGTGCAAGATCCTGACCAGTTATTTCTCTAATTATTAATAGTGCTATTCCACCATGCAAAGAGCTTTAATTCCATCATATTTAGTTTTCTCAGAGAAACAGATCGCTCCAGCAAAAAAGTATGGAAAATCAGAATATTTAGTACCCAAAAAAAAATTTAAAAAAAAATAAAAATCTTTTCAGCATGAAACATTTCCCTCTTATCATAGTAGAAGACTTAAAAACATGCTTAATTTTCAGCATGTGCGTAGTCCCCATGACATAAATGCTTACATAAATTACTACATCAACCTAAATGTTTTTCTAAATCAACATCAGGATAAAAATTCATTCTGAGATAAAATTTGGCAGGGACAATTCAAACCCAGAAACAAATTTTTTAACATGTTTTGAAAAATTTAGTTCAGCTATATTTGACTTTTACAGAACATACAAAGAATCAATTAAGAGTTTCCAGACGTTTTCTTCTTTTGGTTCTCATGTGATTTAAAACCAGCTTTGTTTCTTTAAACCTGACTTTGCCAAGTGATTAATAGAAGACTAAGTATTTTCCCATTTTGGAATAAAAGCCTAAAAAAACCCAAAAAACCCTTTTAAAAATTATTATTATTGTTGTTTTAAAATTACATTCTGGGCACACAAAGAATGGGTTTGAATCTTTTGGATGCCGCATATTGCAGCTGCAAGCTGGATTTTGCACGCAGGATCAAATAGGAGATATGAAATCCTTTTAGCCTCAAGGTGAAATATTTCTGTCCCAGATGGCCAAGGCAAGGACTCCACGAATTCGCTGCAGATGCCGTATCACTGCGGTATCGTGCCGGATGAGATGGTGAACAATCAGGCCCTCTGTAGCCTCTCTAAGTCATGATTCTGGGTGTCCATGTCCTCTACTACACCTTCTTTCACATTATATTATGAATGGCTTTGCAATATTCAAAATTTTATCCTTTGCTTTGTTCCAAAGCCCAAACAAACCCATAGACATCAACCTTATGGTATCTCTGGGCTTTGGATGACATCAAAAGCAAGGAGCCAGGACAGAGATGCTGTCATCGCTGCCTCATTATACATCCACATATTTGTGTTTGCCACAACCAGAGCACCGGTGGAGTCACTCCAGAGGTCCCCAAACTGGAGAGAAGATCTCCTCTCCCAGGGAATAAGGAAGATGATGTTCAGCAGAGCACAGGGGGAGTTTATCAGCACAGCATGGGTGAAAATAAACCACCTAAGAACAAATCCCTCAGACCAGCTACACTGATGCTAACTCTGCTCGTTGAGTAACTAGTCCAGACAATGTAAAAACAGGCTAAATTACTGTATTTTAAGTGTGCATTTTATAAGTACGTACATTACTCTGAAGAACTTTCACACATATAGGCACATGTATGTGTTTAAGCCCTCATTAAGCCCTTCGCTCCTCTGCTGTGGCAACGCAGTCACGCTCCTGTTCCCTGCACAGAGCTGTGACCAGAGAAGATGCGCTGCTGCACCAGGATTGGGAACGGGGCAACACATGGCCAAGCTAAAACTTATCCTCACCCTACACCTGCATGCTCCTTGTAGGCACACGTAAGGCTTGGCTCAGCAGCATGCGGGGCAGGAAGGCGTGAGATCGAAAGGAAGAAAAACGCAGGAGCGCACGTCGTGGCTGAGCTCAGGCTTATCTGACACGACCATTCCTTGGGCCATACATTGACTTTTGTGGCTGCGCCTGCCATGCGTTGAACTACGGCTCGTGAGTAACTCTTAGGATTTAACTAGACTCATTAAACTTAAGAAGACATTTGAGAGTAATGTAATTGATTCTGAAGGAATCACCATCCACGGTGGAAACGCTAAAGGCGGAAAGCAGGTCCCCTTGGACACAGCTCTGAGAACAGGCTGAGTCAGCAGTTCTCCAGCGCTACTAAAGACTTCCTCTACCTTCAGGCACTAATTTGTCTGAAGACTTTTGAAAGGCTTTCGCTAAAGAGAACCAGATAGTCTATGAAAATGTGCTTTATGGGTAACACTTTCCATCTGTTCCCTCTGAGGCAACAGGCAGGGAATGGTGTGTTTGGAAACACCTCAAACTAAAGCGCTGGAGCTGTCAGATCTGCCCGGGGTTTTTAACAGTGCAGCTGTCGGTCACTTCACTGAGGTGGCAAACTTAAAACCCCCTACCTCTCAGAAAATGCACTCTCCTTGCTCTTTATCCTACACTCAGCTTTCCGGGGTTCAAGCAAGAGTTTCCACTAAAGATCCCTGTGCTGAAAGTATGAGCAATGCTGTAGGTGCAACGTCCCCACCCGCTGCTTGGAGGAACATCACTGAGCATCACTGTACAGTGCTGGACAGGAGAACTGCTTTAGGGTTTTTGTTGGGTTTTTTTCTGTTGTTTGCTTTGGTTTGGTTTTTTTTTTACAGTGATGTGCCTGCCTCTCCCTTCATTTACAGCACAATCAGCATGAAATAGCTCTGTTAAAATCAGCCAGATCATAATCTTGGAGGGGGAAAAAAAAAAGCCATCAAACTCCCAACACAACAAAAAACCCTCACTTTTTTTAAAAAAAGAACAATAACCAAGCACACAAAAAAAAATCAATGGCACTCTTTTTTTTTTGTTTGGAGATTTCTTTTCATTTCTATCTTATCATGTTAGAGTTTATTGAACTTTCTTAAATTTTTAAATTTCAAAATTTGACCTTATTTTTGATGCTAGCAATCAAGTAATGGTTCAAAAAGTTGTACAGGTAAAAGACAGCATAGGCACTGAGTGTCAATAGCTCTCATCAAGTTGAGTTGAGCCTTCATTCCAGAAGCAGGCAACTCAAAGACAACAGACGTATTCCTGTAGTTCCTATACTTAAAAGATGTGTTTTGTTCTGATTAAACTGTGTTTCATTGTTTCATTTCCCAAACTTTAAAAACAGATAGTTATTGTCGGAAATCATCAGCTACTATTGAAAATCCACAGCAGAGAAATGAGCTGACCATGAATCCTACTTCATTGCCCCTTTCCATATTCAAAACTTATTATCTTAACTGGCTTATCATTCAAGCAACGTTCTTAAGCTTTCCAGATGACAAATTGACTAAATCATGTGCTTTAATACCTAAAGAGCTATTCAAAAGAAAACTAACATACAAGTTCTTGTACCCAAAAGATAAGGAATTGCAGCTGAGTTACCCATTTGCAGTGCCAGGTTATGATTACTCCCTCCCTGGGTGCAAAGCCAAGAGGATGGGTGGTAGGACCGTTTTCCATCTTGTACATCAGGAGACCGGCTATTTACGGTCCTCTCCTGAGGCATGTCCATTGCAATCAACAGGCGTGTCCTTCGTGATGCGTGGATACACTTTCTGATGGAACCCTCAAGAAATCCACATCATAGCTGTTGCAAGATTGTTTTTAAAGCACTTGGAACCTATTCCCACCAACATGTTTAAACACACCTTCCTCCAGCGACGACAGCCAGCCAACAAAGTCAAACCCACACCACATCTTGCAGTAGCTGTACCTTAAACTAATGGCATTTATAGTGCCAAGCTATGCTTGAAACACAATGGCTTCAGAGGTGTTTTCTCTTTCTATATTGTAATATTTTACCTAATTTGCACCAGGCAGAAATCATGGGAGGAACTGTCTTAAACCGAATGTTTTTACTAGGAGCCAGACCTCCCACTGTTATGCAAGGTGAAGATAACAGCTGCTGTGCTTCACAATGTTAAGTTAATTCCATTTGATGTTCAATATAGACATGATTTTCTTATCTACTTGGATAGATTGGCAGAGCGTGAAGCACTGTTTTTTTTTTTCCCTTGTAGCTGAAACAATGATGAGATCTTCAATGCAGTAAAGAATGACAAATCACTCAGGAAAAGCAGTTGACCTTGCAAAAGGGAGATTTAGAGAAAATAGAGTTGAAGTGATCTGCAATAACAGCCAGGATCAGTAGAGAACTTAAGTTCCTAAAATATTTGCTCAAAAGTGGTTTGAGCTGGACTTTTTTTGTACTGGATTTGTAAAGTTAGTGGGTGAAAGGAACAAAAGCCTGGAGAAAACAATCTCCTGCAGACCTCCAACACCACAGCCAACCATGGAGTTGAGAGGAATCCCCAAAAGGTTTGCCCCACATAGAACACCCCCAGCATTATAGAGAAAAATCTGAGGCTTTCAGTACAAAATCCCGTAAACCCAGGAATAGAACCAAGTACTGCCAAAGGAGAACAAGAAGTGTCAGACAGATAATGGTAAGCTTGCTTCGGAGCAACAGGAACACCAGTACACATCAGTCACCCAACATCCTACCTTCGGCTGGTGCCAATCTCTGATGCTTCAAAGAGAAGAAAAAAACCCCAACTACCCACAAATAAACCAACAAACAAATCATCATCAATAACAGCAAGAACAATTAATAGAAGCCACATTGTTCAAATTAAAGTTTCCCTTTACTTTATTCTGTTCCAGCTTCCCCAGCCACGAGGTAGGTCCAGCCCTACAGTTACTAGGCACAGGCTAGAGCAGAGGAAGAGCCAGGGAAAGTCAAGTTGAACTTGAGATTTACACCCAGGTAGAATAGTAATTATGGTGAGCACAGGTTCTAACACATCACACACCATAAATACCCTTGCAGTGTGTTCACTGCGGCATCTTCTGAAGAGCGCTCACTTTGGGCATATTTACAGCATAGGAAAGGATCCTGGATGAACACAGAGCTACAAAATTTGTCTACCTGTAGTCTTACATGAAAGCTGAGGGATTTACTACGTTTCCTGTTGATGATTGCCATTCCTAGAACTGTCTGGTTGTCACATACAACTTTTAACACCTAGAAGTGTTCTGGTTACACAGCGAGATCCTGCTAGAGGACAGCCAGGTTTGTCAGAGTCACAGGCACTTCTTTCATTTCCACCTTTGAATGACTGGGCTCTGCTTTTATTTCAAACCTCTATTTATCCTCCTTCTCTCTCTGTGCAGTCACCAGGCCACGCTGAACTTGGAAATTAGACTGACCATACATTAGGTAATCCACAAATATGAAATGCAAACCATTTTCTCCCACTTCTGTTACCCCTTTTCATTTTTGCCTGAGTTTTTCCTCCATCCCCATTCCTCCTCCTTCCCACATTTGCTTTTAGGCATATAAAGGGGGAAGAAGAGATGGAAAAAGAGAGAGGTAGCGTGAGCAGAGTCAGGCTCAGCTTTGCCAACCCACTGCCCTCCTAACTTATTGCTTTTCCCTTGCTGCTGAGCTGGTGGTTCAGGTTCTGAAGGCTGCACAGTGCCCTTGTCCCCCAGCCAAAGCTCTTTCTCCACCAGACCAGTCCTCATTAATGAAGCCCAGTTGGGCTTCACTGACCTCGTACCAGGTACCCCAGGGCTGGCAGCGGCTCCTCGTTAGGCATCAGCCTCATTCAGCCCACTGGAGGGTGAAGGCAGCAACTGAGGGCTGTCGAGCCCGGCACGTACAAGCTGCTGAGGCAGCAAGGAAAAGGCGGCTCTACGCAACGGATGGCACGATTTCCCGGCGTGTCACCCTCGTTATGCCTGGTTTCCCCAAATATTAGGACACGACACAGAAAAGGCGTTACAGGCACCTGCAGCGGATGATTCAGCTTCAATAGAGGAACCTTCTATGGTCTCGAGGTAGTGAAGGAAACTAATCACGCTGGCTCTAGGAAAACAAATAAGCGCTGAACAGGTGCCAAAAATGACTTGGCACTTCCAGTCACCTTGCGGTTCATTTCCAGTGCAAGCTGGGAGGCAAATACAGGAATTTATTTTTTTTTTCCCCCTGTTTTACAGAGGTCTTGAAAAACGACAAAGTGCAGGGGAGGACAGAAGCAGCTGAAGCAGCACAGAGTAAAGGGACAAGTGCGTTAGCCCTAGCGATCTTCTGAGGAAGGCAGACCCAGAGCAGCATCTCTGGGCACCGTAACCAGTATTGTCCCCAGCTCCAGGCACAGCCACGCAGAGGGAGGTGAACGAGGAGCAGGTGGTTTACCTCGGGTACACCGAAACACCCTCACGCTGACTGCGAGGAACCCTGCCACCAAACCTGTCTTCAAGCGTTAACGCTTTAGTTAATAACGCTCCAGAGTTTCGCGCAGGGGAAAGCGACACAAATGGTTCAAAGCTCAAAGTTGATCGGCAGACCAGTACTCAGGCCATGGCTGAAGAGGGCTGCTGGGTTAAAATCAAATGACTTAGAAATAAAGAAAATAAATACAAAAATATGAGCTGCAGTAATGATCGTAGATCTGGAATACAAATTGCAACAGGCTACTGCTGTTTATAAAGTTGACCTTTTTTTTTTTTAAATCCACTGTGAAGGACAGACATACCACCTACTGCCTCGTCCACCAGACGAAGGACTGAAGCTATTTTTGGCATTCGTTATGGTCCAGGTGGCCCATCTGGCCTGATTCACTTGGCCAGTTTTCCTTTCCATCTGGGAATTTTGACCCTCCTGCTTTCCAACTAATTGTATCACATTATCTCCTTTTTGTTCCCCACTTCCCTCGCTGCAAAAGGTTGCAAAAATCTCATGCGCTGTGTTAGAAAGTCTCAATTAACCTCTAACCTTGCTTCAGTGCATGCGGCTTGGGTTACTTCTCACACCCAACCGTGGGCCCATTAACACTTTGTCGTAAAACAAAAACTGTTTTGACGGGCTGTAATTGCTGCTAAGTGATGCCGAACAAAGACGTCCTTGTCCAGGGGATGGGGTTCGGACCCCCAAATCTCTTTAAGCGCTGGGGTAAAGGAGATCCTGGGTGCTATGAGCTGATGGAGGAGTTGTGGGACACCCCACAAACCCGGCAACACCGCTAACAGCCCCCAAGACCCGTAGAAAGATTTCGGGTGGTGGGTTTTAACCCCCCCCTTCCCTCCGCCTGCCACAAATATAATTAGTTTATGTTAGCTGGAAAAGGTCGGAGGTGGCCGAAGGGCAGGGCCCTTTTTGTTTTTAGGCAAGATAGTGGAATAATTGCTTGACGCTCAGATCTGCAGGTGCTTTATGAAGCTCATTTGGCACTGGCAGCCAGCAGTGAAAGCTGATTTCCCTGGAAAACGCCGGATTCCATGTGACAGGGTTTATTTGCCGGAGCAGGAATGATTGTCCATTCATGCCATTCATCATGAGGGTACCTGTTACAGTCAACACTTACCTTAGCTGCTGGTCCTTTTAATGCTTGCTCTCCTTCTCCCCAAAGGCTGGGGATCTACAGCCCAGGCAGGGCCAAGTCACTGTTTGCCTTTCCAGAGAGGACATGAGGATGCCACGGGGGTTCGTGCCCACCAGCTCTCCTCCTCTCCCACCCAGGACACTAAGAAGCCTGTACCAGCACTGACAGAACCATGGGGCATCCTGCATAGACTGACGTTATGAAACAACACCCGACCAGCGCAACCGTGAATCCGGGCACCCTGCAACAGGTTTCCTGGGTGTGGTGGGTATTTCAGGCCTAACACATCCTTCAGCCAAGCCTCGGGAATGGTAGCGTCCATTTTACCATGTGGGCTCAAAGAACTGTAAATACACACAGTTTGACAAACGTACCGTGATAAAAGCCCCCATGCCAAGGGAAAGTCACAGGCCGAGTGTTTCAGAGCCCTCCTTCAGAATGAAGTGAGGATTTTGATGGAAATTGAATTATCTTATGCCCATTCAAACCAAGTTTCAAAGAAACTGTCAGGAAATACCTCCAGAAGATAGATTCTTCTGTTTGAAATGGTGCATTCCAGGTCTTCAAAACATAGATAGCTCTTAGTCCCTGCAGACTGGCCTGCATAATGCTCTGGATGGTCATCCCATGTGCAGACTGGACAATGGGGATCAACTGTGGCCCCTTGTCAGCAGGACACAAACAGCTGGGACCCTGCTGCCTTCCCATGGGGCCCTTGCAGAATAATTCACTTATTCCTAGAGCCTTTATTACAGGAGCTTCCTGGGACATCCCAATGGCCCTGCAAGTTCTCTGCAGAGCATCTCGCACTCAAAAGCACATCTTCCGCTAACAGAGCCCTCTCCCCATCGCTGCAGCCTCCAAGGGCCGGGGGCAGCCTCTTCTGCAGGCATCTACCGTAAGTGTACAGGAGGACCAGGACAGATGTAACCAGACAGGAAGGATACTGGAAGACATCTCATGCTGTGTTTGCAGGGCACAAATACACCTGACAGATCCCAGACAGCAGTGCTTGCACGTCTCCTCACCCGTCCATGATCCCAAGGCAGAATCATTTCTCCCCACGTTGTTCTAAGAACACGTGTTATTTTCTGTCTTGTTCTTAGATATGTGCAGCTCTTAAATATGAAGCCTCCTTGGCAGATAACCTGGCAGTGTCCTGCTCTTAATGCCAGAGAGTTTGTCCTGCTACTTCGCCTGACTCTTTTTGGATGCAATTTAATCTCATCACTAATTGTCCCACCTGCCATGAGAACGGAAGTTTCCCCCTTTCTTCTGTAGAAGTTACATATTGCTAGAAGGTCCTCTTTACATAATGTACTCAACCTTCAGAGCACAACCAGAAAACTCATTGGTACAGTGTCATCTCAGCCTTTTGTACGAACCAGCAATGCTCAGTCACTGTTTGTCATAAAATAAAAGCCACCCCATCTTTTTTTTAATTCCAAACATCCCTCCATTCCTTCAAGTTGCTAGTGGGCTGTTATCTTTATTTCTTACTGTAAATAAAAGCTAAACAGCTTCAAGCATTAGCATTTCAAAGCAGCCTGCACTTGGAAACCCATCAAAATAGCTATTCCAGATACTCTGGAATAGCTGTTTTGGTTAATTTCCAGGCATAGACAAACCTTGAGATTTAACCTCCTGATGTTGCCTGCAAGGGGTTGCTGACCCCAAATCCCAGCGCTAACCTCCTGTGCCTGGAGGTACCACCTGGCCTTTAGGAAAGGCAGCTCTCTCACAGCCAACAATTACGTCTCAGACCATTTCCACATCAGCACGTATTTCTGGCCTACTGCACTCATTACTGGTTTATATTTTATTTAGCTATTTATCTTCCGGCTGAGGAATGAAGTTTCTACCAACATTATCTAAGCCCTGATTAATAACGCACAGATATTTCCTAACCAGTGTAAACTGGCACTTCTCCCTTGATTTGCACTGAGCTACTTTGATTTCTATCAGGTGAGGATCTGGCCTGCTTAAGACTGCGTTAACAGAAGACAAAGCCCAAATATGTTTTATCTGCAGCGATAAACATCGCATTACACAGTGCTTGCAGGATATACGCTCTCAAAAAAATGATTTTGCCTATAGCGTGTACTGGGCACAATAGCTGGAAAAGTTTGGATGGTTTCAAGCAGGGATGGTCACTTGGGGCCTAAATTTAGACAATTTGTTATTGCCTAAGTAATGAGTGCTCATATCTAGCAGGACAGTTCAAGAAGACAAAATCAAGTCTCCATCCCACTTTTGCAGCCAGGGGAGGAAGCCTCTGAAGGGAGACATGTTCAGGTGAAAGCTGGGCACCTCAGAGCAATCCAGAGCAAAATGTTGGCTGAAGAAAGACCTGGGCACAAAAGTCAGAGAGCAGCACTTCTGTGCCTGTTTTGGAAATTAGCATTACCTGTTATTAATTATTAATTACCCATTTTGGTAATTAGCATTACCTACCCAGGGAAGCATAAGATCCAAAAGTAAGTGAAGTGCCCAGCAGACATATAGCCCTGGAAATGTGCTTTTCTGAATCTCTTAGTGAAGTTTAGCACTTGAAGTGACACCTGCCAGCCCCACCCAGCTCTCACTTTGCAGTCATATCAGGATGCTTTCCATCAGTATTTCACTTGTGAGCCCTAAAGCCTGTCAGATGAACGTGTGCAACTGCACTCTTCCTCCTCCCAAGGATCAGGATTTGCATCTGTAACTCCAGGAGAAACAAACCCCTGCAAACAGGACAGGTTAGTTCTCTTCCTGGCCCTGCTACATGACCCCGAGAAAATCCTTTTTCTTTCTGTTCCTGCCTTTTCTCACGCTTGTCTGTCTTCAAAGTGGGACAGATCTGTCCAAATGCAGATTGTCAATGCTAACTGGAACTATGTGAGAAGTAGCAGAGCCACTTTGTCAAGAATATTCTAGTGCTGTGCATTAAATACAGCTGCCTGTAGGACCTAGCATGCCTTCAGTACCACTATGATAGCTGTTCTTTGGTTAAGACCAGAGAAATAACTTAAAGCATTCTCCACGACAAATCAGAATAGCAATTTAGCCGTAAATATCCCAAAGAGAACAAAATAAATCGTTGGTAACTTGCATTTGCTTTTCATGTTGAAACGTTCTCCACAGAGAAAGAAGATGCATAATTCTTTTCTAGAAGATACATGTTATGGATATTTCTGCAATTACACACGGCAATTTGTATAAACAGTGAAGGGAAATTATGCATTAAATGCATTTTTAATCTTTAACAAAGATCACACCAATCTCTTCCCATGGACACAACGAGCAGGGACAGCACTACAACCAAGAGAAAAGGGAAGAGTGGTATTTGGTTGTCATATCCCAACCTTTTGCCTGTACAGCTGCAGAATTTTCCTCTGCCCCTTTCACCCATGATTCACCAATATATTCCACTGAACTGCTGAAGCAAAGGCTATAATTAGGTTATTATCATTAAGCAGGGAGTCTAATTGTAGGACAACAAATGCCAAGCACATGAAAGATTACTCGAGTCTTACGAACAGATGATGCGTGCTCATTTTTGTGTGTGGAACACTCAGATGCCAGTTTCAGATAGGACTGAATCACCAACATCTACTCAAAGAGACATCTGGAAGTAGATGGTATTACGCGGTGAAAAAGAACAATAAATTAACTACAAGGACAACATCATTTTCCCGGCAGCAAGGAAAAAAGAAAAAGAATTCAACTGCATACAAGAGGAATTCCAGTCCAGAGGTAAAACATGCCGGAATCAATAGCAGAGGTGGGAGGACAACTGTCATACAAAGGATGCAGGGAATTTAAGCAAATTAATAGCTGTGGGAAGATGAAACAAAGATGACTCAATTGCCAGGCAAGTAATTTTGGTTCCCCCTGCAGCCGTTTTTAGTAGTTATTTGATACAGATTCCCATTAAGCTGGCTCAAAATAGGTCAGAGAAGCGTACCTATGGGTTGAGATAGGTTGGAGATAACCTACGCGCTGCTGGAGATAATGTGTGAGCTCTTATAAAGAACTCTGGAGCACAGCTCTCGGGAATATCTGCTGATGATCCAGGGCACTGATGTCACTGGATTCACCAGCTTGCCTCAGTCTATGGGAGGATTCTCAGACATTCAGATCAAGTGACCTCCAGGAAGATACTTCAGAGACATGCAGCTTGAATTGGTCTCCTAAATCTACAAAGAGCATCCCTTCAGCTCTATCACTTCTAAATTCAGTGAGAACTTCCAAGAGCTCCACCCTTAGGAAGATAGTAAAGAGCATCCCATAAGACTCAAAACCAAAAAATGGTGGATTTTTTAAGCTGTTTGTCAAGTTTGCAATAACTGTCAGATAAAATGACAGTTCCACTGAAGCACCTTGATTAGAGGGAGAGTGGGTGAGGAATTTTTATTTTTATTTTTTAGATCAAAGCAATTCATTGATGCCTTGGATCAAGCAATTCAGAAGCAAAAAGTTTAAGGAAATTTCAGCTCTCCTAGTAGAAGAGTCACCCATCCCATTTCCCAATCCACTCAACACATTTAACTTGGTGACCTCCCGCAGAAGTAAGATTGACAGGGGAACCAATACACTGTGCGAAGTAGTACAGTAAAGCCTCGTTAATATTCCCATCACTAATCTGCACACCTCATAATTCACACACAGAAAGCAGTGGTCTCTTCCCCCCTCTCTGCTAAGATTTAATAGATTGCTGTAAGGAGGTCTCACATCGCCAAGAGTTCAGGAGTATTACAGAACACGCTCCCAGATATTTCTTCCTGTACACGAAGGAGGTACAGAAGTCATCACAAAGTCTACTCACTCAACAATGGACTAAACCCACAGCTTTACAGTAATTTCCACAGCTGTTAGCATGAATGATCAAAATGGGATTGTTTAATTTGGTGTTTCCTATTTCATCTAAACAAGCTCGGTTAGTAATATCATGGAAAGACGACATTGCATTGTGAAAGGAAGAAGTGATCTATTTCTAATGTTTCCTCCAAAATTTGAAAGGTCTTAGGAAAATTCCTTTTAAAGACTTTTTCACTGCAAAGTTAGCTCATGCTGTAACTTGAGTTACCACCTCACACAGAAGAGGAATTCTTAACTTAAATGGGTGGGCTTGTTAGCTTGCCTTGGCTGGCTCACAGACAAGACATTTGAGTAGCAACTAGAGGAGTAGCACTAATTCTCCAGTGTTTTCCTCTAACTCCTGCTGGGAAGCAGGAAAGACAACAAAGTTTTCCTGGATCCATGAAAACACAGCTTGTAGAACAGCCCAGCCCAACCCAGCATAGCTATCGTGAAGAACTGGGAGCCTGTGAATTAATTCTTTCATCAGGATTTCCAGGAGAACTGTTGTGTCATTTCTGGGCCTAAGAGAAGTTCAGCCTTTGTCCTCACAGCAAAATAAGTGGGTTGCTCATCTACCCAAGTCAAACAAGCTCACATCCCTTCACTCCTCATGGTGAGGAGCGTGGAGAAGGTCTTGCACAATCTCTTCCTCTTACTCATTCTGTGTCCTCAGCACAGCTAACCACAGAGCTGGGGACCACATCCAGAGTCCACAGCAGTCATGGGGAAGATCCTTCTCAAATCTAATGGAGTAAAACCTACCAGACCCTTTATGCTATATCCATCACTGTATTAACTCACCAGCTGCACGCATGAGTTCCTAATTATTTTTTGTTTTTCTTGAAGTATCCAAGAAATTCAGAACCTGCTCAGGTACAAGAGAAATTCTGCCAACGCTTTTCTACCGCATTTCCAGAGCCTGATGAAGTGAAACTTTCCTGCTGTGTACAGCAACAACATCTGCTCTATTGGCTGCCCTCACTTAGCTCCACTAAACTTTAGCTTACAACTGCTTGCTTAAAAAACAAGCAAGCAAAACCTCCAGACTCTCGCGGTAATAATTAAAATAAATAACTAGAAATAAATTGTAAACACTTTTCTGACATCACATTAGCATTGTGCATTACAGGACACTTATGCTAAGGCTCAAATTTGGCTTTGGGGCCAAGTGCCTCAGCTCCTCAGAGGACTAAAACCAGTTAAGGCTAATTAATTCTTAATTTCTTCTCTTGTTGCTGCTAACAGAAACTACTTAGAGTCAACAGCAACTTCATCATTGTGTTGTATACGTAATCCCCCAACACGTTAATGATATCGAAATACCACTGCTGCTACTGACCCCAAAATGTCCTCGCCGTCAGCCACTCCTCAGCAGGAGTGAGCTGCCATCCCCTTGTCTGGCGCTCACTAATCGCCACAGGAATCGGTCTGATCTCTTTTTCGAAGCTTATATGTTAGCGATGTCGTAAAAGCAATCTGATCACCTAAATGAGCTGCGTTCTGGTCCACTGGATAACCTTTTAGCGGAGTCACTTAGGTCAGGAAAAGGGATTATTCCTCTCTAGAGCAGCTCCGTTGTGTTGACCTTGGTAGATGAAATGATGTATTTTAAAAGTGAAAGCTAAACAAATAAATGAAAGGCAATGCAAGACCCAAGAACTTGCTCTTGTTTGTTTGTTCTTGAGTGTTGAAGGCTTTACTTTTTGGGTGGATGGGGGGAAGTAAAAGGGGAATGAACATTTTTAATAGAAACATTTTCTTTGTCAGAAAGCTGTATTACTTTAACATAATTTTTAGGGAGGAAAAAAAATAAAGGCTATCTACTTCTGCAGCTCTTGTCACCAAAATTCAGCATTTTTCAGTCTAGAGCAGATTCAGATTCAGGAATCTTTGGTAAACGTGAGCTAATGTAGCAGCATTCCAGCCTTTCCCGCTGTCTGCACTGCCCTTGCCACTTTATACTGAAATTTCTGCAAAACACTCCAAATTGCTGTTCCTAGTCACCTACTGCACACCAGCTGCTCCAAAACCTGCCTCGCAGCAGCGAACCCCCTCACCCTCCAAGTGCTGCACTGCAAAGAGCTGCTCGGGCGCTCGGCGAGACCGACTCGGCGCTGTCTGCAAGGCGTGATGCAGTGATTTTAAACCTGGAAGCATCTGTCATGTATTGATCTGTAATTGCTTCAGGAATTATCCATAGATTAATAATCCTGTTAATCCTTCATCTGTCATCAAACTAACCTCCTGAAGTAAAACAGCAGAGTTATTTTGAACCGTTAATACTGCCACAAACCTTGAATAAGAGATGGAGTTTACTGAGCTGGCAAGAGCGGAGCCAGACTCAGGATTGAGTCTGATGAGGTTCAGGAGAACTTACAATTCATGCCAAGGCGGGTGGGAGGGAAGATACCCCTTAGGGCTTCTTGGCATTTACTAAAATAATAAAACAAGCCATCCCTTGTATTAACAGGCACCTCCCTCAGAAGTTATCACAAGGTTCGTCCTCTCCAGCTCATCTACTCACAATTTGGCTCAGGCAATGAGTTTTGAGTGGTCTGGATCCACTCATCCAAAGGTAACTTGCACTACTTTGCAGTCCAGCTCTGCATCTGGCCACCGGGAAGGAGCAGCTCTAAGCCTCTTCCCGTCATAAGGGCCGATTTCTTACAAACCTTTTATAAAGAAAAGGGTTTTGATAGCAAATCATCAGGTCTAACGAGATGAGTTAAGCTCCAGAGTTCCTCTACCACAACCACCAAGAAAAAGGCAAAAGTCACAATTGTTAAAGAAATCTATTTCTCCCTCCCCACTTAGACCTTTCTCTCCAGAACACTACTATTTATTTTTGAAAATTGTTTTACAAAACCTATTCCTCTTGGGAAGCACCACACACACACACACAGATAATTACTAATAAATTGCAAAGCTCTGGATTTCACAAATTAATTCTGGCTTCATCTGGCCAGCCATAATCTGCCAACAAGTTCTCAGGTCCAGCCATCACATTTTTCGTCCAACTAAAAGCAGGAGGTTTAATACTTATATTGCAATTCCATATAATAAAGACTGATGTTTAAAAAAATATCGTCACTGTTAAAAATATTTAAAGTAAGCTCAAAAGCTTTTCTTTTTAGTATTTATAAAGGAAATGATCGCTGTTTTTCTTGGGAAATTAAGTTTGCACACCTACCTAGAACATAATTCGCTTTTATTTTTTTAATACCTATAAATTGGATTTGACATGTCTTCCTTTACTAAACTTCTAAATTTGTCCTCGAGTAAATGTGTGCTTGTTTAAAATAGTTTAACACAGTGGTTCAAAACCACTGGGGCTGCCAGGACAGAATTTTGAACTCTATGCTCCCAAGAAATGCGCGGCCTTGACCTTGCCAAAAGCTCCGTTTTATATTTAAATGGTCACAGATTTAATAATGGGCTGCAAGAAAGACTTGCCATTAACTACCTCCCTTTACTTTCCTCCTAGTTAACAAAACAGTGGATTGTTAACAGCAGTGGATGCTGTAAGAATTGAATTAGTTATCTAGGATAATCTGCCCACATTAGCTAATGGTGTCCCACTAGGTCAATACAGAAATTAATTGTGGGATTCTTGTCAAATCCACATTGTTTCCTGGCGCAGTTGCAAGCCACTCAATTAGACACCTTTCAAGGCCTTTCGCCGGTCTAAATGTAGCTAATTGCTCCAGTTCTGGATGGGGATGATTCATCTCCCAGATGTCTCGGACCTCTCCGCAGCTCCGCTCGGCTAATACCAATACATACGCCCAGCCGACAGGATATTCTTGTGAACAGGATATTTTTACGCACGCCTCCCTTTTATATGATTAATCCCAAACAAGGAAGGTTCTCCTGAATCACGCTCTTGACGCGGCGACTCCTTTACGTCCGCCGGCTTCCCACACACGAGGGACTGGGCATGAATGCAGGCTCTTTGTCAGGGCTTCCCAGGTGCACCGCTATTCACACTTGAGCTTGACAGCCTAACATAACAGTTTTTATTTGCCGATCTCCTCTGTCACATATTCTTTTCTCTTCCGCCGCTTCCTCATTTGTCTGTGTATCAGGGGCAGGGCTGGACAAATTGAAAATGAGTGAAGCACAAAGACAGACTGTAGTTTCCACAGTGACGGTCTATGGGAAAACAGCACGCGGTTTAGGTTCTTTTTTTTATGGAGTCCTCAGAGGTCACTGGTAGCACTTGTAGCTGTGAGTCCCAGAGGAAAAGACCAGAGCATCTGGTCCGCTGGTTACCAGCTTCTAAGGAGAAATCCTCACAAGCTGTTGCTCAAGAGCCATGGGGGGAAGTGGGGGTGGGGATTAAAAATACAATAACCTTGAAATCTCTTCCCCAACCCCCTTTGTGTATGAGTAGATGCAAGAATACAGGAACGAGGAGGAGAGAGGCAGCTTGGTAATTCGGTCCCCATGTGGTAGGACACAGCATTGTACACACAGTGGGAGGTGTGTGCTTCCAGCCTTGGTGGGTGGCTGCAAGACGAAACTTGAACCAGACCTGGCGCAGCATCTTTGGCTCTATAAAACCTCGGCGAGGCTCCCTGCGAGGAGCACGCGCTCACCTGCCATTAACACAACCAGCCACCGGATGTCTTCATTGCTCCATGCCAATACCCATGGAGAAGCATTGCCCCCAGAGTGGACAATTAGGTCTTTTCAGGATGGTGATACACTAAGTGACACCTGGAAGATGCTCACCTCAGTCAAGCATCACGTCTGCTCTTCAGTAGGAAGTGATGCACAGTGGTTACATGAGCTTGAGGAACAGGTTTTTGTTCAACACAGCGCTGACTGTTCCTGGGACCTCACTTACGAGATAGGTTGTCTGAATTTCTCCATCAAACTGGAATGCCGGATATCCCCAACTTGGTCAAATATTAAGAGAATAGCACAGTGTCCAGAGAACATTTTGTAATGCTGAGGTCCCTACTCCAGAACTGTAGTAGTCGCTGTCAAGCACCTGCCTCTTCTGTACTTCTCCAGTCCGTGCCAGTTGAATACGCAATACCACAACCACTACAAAGGAGCAGCACTGTCTGCCCTTGAGAGCTGGTTCTCACCCAGCTCTGCACATTTCCACCCAACTTCAGAAGAAAAAAGAGAAGTGATATAAATGAAGTTGATTTCACTTATATAGGATCACAGAATGGTTTGGGTTGGGAGGGACCTTTGAAGGCCATCCAGTCCAACCCCCCTGCAAGGAGCAGGGACATCTCCAACCAGATCAGGTTGCTCTGAGCCCCGTCCAACCTGGGCTGGAATGTTTCCAGGGATGGGGCATCCACCACCTCTCTGGGCAACCTATTCCTTCTTCAGCATAAATTTTTTTTTTCCTGGTGTCTAATCTGAATCTGCTTCCTTCTATTTTAAAACATTACCTCTCATCCTATCATAACAGGCCCTACTGAACAGCCTCTCCCCATCTTTCCCGTAAGTCCCTTTGAGGTACTGGAAGGCCGCTACCAGGTCTCCCCGGAGCCTTCTCTTCTCCAGGCCGAACAGCCCCAACTCTCTCAGCCTGTCCTCACAGGAGAGGTGCTATATGTCTACACAACCATGTACGCACAGTCTGGAATCATGTTTGTTAATAACAGAGTCATGAGATTTAGTATATGATTGCTCCACTGTTATCAAACAGCAAGTGAAAGTAACTTCGGTGTAATTCTCCTTAACATGGACTACAACTATGATTAGTAAAATTGATGATATAGTATTTCTTAATTTGTTTTCTGGATGTTTTTCTTTATTATTTCGCTCGTTCTGACTAATGCTCATCTTATACTTGCTTTCTGCATCACACTCTTAGGCTTTCACACATTTTTTCCTGGTCTCCATTTCAGAGGGAATGTTCCAGGTGCTTTTTTAAGCTCTCCAGAAAATTAAACAATAGTCGAGTCTTTGCTTTTAAAGAATAAAGCTAAGGAAACGTAGGTCAAGCTAAACCCCTGTTTTCCTAAACATTATCCTTGAAATCTTTTAGCACCTTGTATCTCTATTCTTCTCTTAGGACCGCAGTGTTTACAAGCTCTCTAAGCATGTATTCACATGCCAATTATGCCAAGCAGACCGACTCAAACGAGATGAACCTACAAGTTGAGCAAGTAGCAATTTGAGGAAGCTATTAAAAAAAAAATAAAATAAAAGGAAAAAAAAAGTAAACAACAAACCTAACATCACACAGATTCACAGCTGATCAGAGCTATGCCTGAGTACACAGCTCTTCGATTCGGTATTTGCATCCAGCTTGTCCGTTCCCAGCAAGGGGTTAATGCAACCGCAGATCTCAGTGCATCTGTTTCAGAAATACAACTACCTGCAGCACCATGCACCCGAAAAAAGAGCCTGGCCCTTCTCTTCCAGCTTCTGCAAGGTCTCGTACAAGGCACAGCTCACTTAGAAGCACTCAAAATATAAAGTAGGCAAGGCAACAGAGGTCTGTCTTTAATAACTTCACAGATGGGAAACTGAGGCACGGACTCAGTAAATACACAGACCATTGAGAGAGTAAATACATGCAACCTGTTGTAAAGGATGAGTTTAGTGCTTTGTTCTTTATTACCTTTTTTTCAAGCACTACTGCCTTGCTTAGGCTGCCTTATATGAGGAAACACTGATCTCTGTTTGCTAATTTTGAGTTTGGGCACACAATTTGGCAGACAGAGCTGCCATCTCTCAGCTTAATCTGTTGGGGCTCTTTGGTCAAGAGCTGACCCAAGTTACTTCCATCAGGGCTCATAGTTGCTGTTTAATGAATCCCAACACAAAGCCATCTCAGGATCCAAGCCCTGAAAACAGCCCTCCCATGCATCAAAATTAATCCTTTCGAGCGCTCGGAACCTACAGAGGGGCTTTGTGGCTTTGATTCGCACCTGTATTTAGACACAAGCCCTCCAGCAAAGACCCAAGTGTGCGTTCTCTTTCACCTCTTCATTTCTGCCTGACATTTGATTTTCCACCTCCAAGGCTTCTATTAAAGAGCTAGAAATTACAGCAGCCCCAAATGAAAACCTATTTCTGATGGCACAGAACCAGGCTGACACCTAAAAGTTATGCTGCTACAGAGAGACCAGACTACACCAGCAGCCTTAGTGGAATAATCCCCCCTTAGAAATCGAGGGAAGCTTGGAAATCGGAGTCAAGGAACACACTTCAGTCAGGAATTGCATATTTTACTGGCACCTGAGCAGTATAATGGACTGTGCAAGGTCCAAGGTTTGCTTGGAGAAAGCACCTGCTGCCCTGATGAGGCAGCTCATGGCTTGATCTTCACTGTGGCCACCAGAAAACTGGGAAAGGGCCTGAGCTGGGGGAAATGGTTGTCTTGGGCATCACAACCTCAGCAGAAAACTGAAGCCAGCTGGTAGCATGGCTCTGTACTCACCCTGGTGTAAGACGATGCTTATATATGATACCCAGATACTTTTCCCCTCCCAATAACTGAGCAAACACAAAGGACTGATTTGCAGCTGAAATTAAGTGTTGGTCTCAAACTTGTCCAGAGCATCTGTTGAGGGCTGAACCTCCGATTTTTTTTTTTACATAAAGTAAATCAAAGCTTGTCTTGCCTCTCTGTGGTTTGAAATGGGAGAAGCATCAAAATAGCAAGTTAGAGAACTGCTACCCTAGCAGAAATCTCCTATGATACGTTCAGTCCACTGACATGAGACAGAGCACAAATTGCTTGGGAATTTTGCTCTAAAGCATGAAGCAAGAAAATGAGACTGCAAAAGTGAGAAAGTTTAAATAGAAGTCTGTAAACTCACTCCCCACAGCACAGAAGGTCTGCACAACTGAGGAGCTGGCTGCAGCTTTTCAGGAGCAGGTCACTGGTTTCAATCTGATCCAAGCGGTGGGGACAGAGCCAGTGCCATCTGGCAGATATTGAGTGGCTCCTGTGCAGAAACATCCCCAAAAATCTCAGCTATCTACAGTAATTTCACCTTTACTGGGCATAGTGCTGGCCTAAGATTAGGATGCTTTTACCAAGTCAGGATGAAGGTGCACTGGGAAGCTTACGCTCCTGCAGTCTGCTAAACCTGCAACACAAGTGAAGCTGGTCATCTGGCAAAACAATTCAGGAAAAATTGAGATTGCTGCAGGAATAAAAGGATCAACATCATAGATTTTTACATAGTTAAATTGATGAGACACTTAAAAAGCAGAACTACATTAAGAATTATTGTATAATTGATACTAACATGGTTATTATTCAGCCTTATAAAATATTTTCTTTATTCCTATCAACCGACTTGGCATTTCTTTTCCATTCTATTGTAATTCTTGTTCTTTTATGAAATGTAATTACATTTCCACAAACGTCATATCTATAGAGGGAGTGTTCCAGAAAGCTATTAGACTCGTACTTGTCTTGCGGCAGTGCCAGATGCAGCACGCATTGATTTTCTGAAGATCATGAGGTGTCTCATTTTGCCCAAATTCTCCCCATCTCAGTGAAGGCAACAGGTGTAGACACCAACACAGCCAATTTACAAAAGTGTCAGTTCATAAGATCACCAAGTTTAGTTCTCTTCCACCACAAGCAAGGTGCAAGTCATCTATGTTACTAGTCACCACTAGAAAATAGTATTAAAAGAATGAGAACTATTATTTCCACAGCAGATTACTCAGACCTTCTGCAGTCATCTGAAAGACAGGGCTGCACAAATATTAGCGTACCTAGTAAGAGTTTTCCCATTCCTGGATTCCTGTGGAACAAATCTGGAATTTTACCGTGCCTTTTTCATCACAATGTTTTCGCTATCTTCTACCACCTGCCACATTAGTAAGCTACCAGAAAAGAAAGGCTAAGTCATCTTAGGGTAAACTTTGTTATTCTTTATTAATGCTCTATAAATCAGCCTGTTATAAATCAGGGAATGTTCATTAATCAATTCTCAAAAAATATTATATTTGGCTAAGAGTGTCAAATTGTGAAAGTAACAAAGAAAAAATTAAAACCATGTGCTAGAAGCGGGTTCATGACTGCATGCTTACGTCAACAAAGACTCATAACTGCACAAACAATTACCATATATCATGTTAACTTTCAATAAATAAAACCATGCTGAAAACCAGTAGTATGATCCTTATAAGACACACATGTTTTCTAATATATTTGTGTATGCAGGACAGCATTTTTGCGCTCAGTTAACTGCAAACTTGGGTTGCATATGTGTAAATGTGGGCAGAACTTCTCCTGACTGCTTTCCATACACAGATACACTAGAAAATACCCAATATCTTGCTGAGTGACAAAACCAGAGGACTAAAGATCAGAGACATGCAGATTTAACAAGGTCCTAACAGGCTAAGGAGTGATTTAATCTTTGATAAGCCATTTAGAACAACGTATTCAAACCTGGCTGAGACCAGATCATCAGTTAGTGCGAACTGATCTGTTCGTTAATTAAGAATATAGTTCCTCGACTGTACACTACCTGGAATCAACTGGGATCTGGTTCCCTTAACATAAACTTAAGCAACACTATCTACATTTAGGAGAAGAATAAAAAGCTGTGCCAAGAACACAACAGAAGTCAGTCCTCCCAGAGAAGAAACAAGTTAAACCAGCAAAATAACATACCAGTTCCCTGAGCAAAATAACTCCGCCAGTGAGAAAGGGATTTAGTTGGTTTCATTGTCTGTGCAAGCTCTTTCTAGAGCACTAGAAAATTATTTGTAAAGAAGAAACCATCATATTTGTCACATGCAGAAGTCTGAAGCAGATCTGACTCAGGAGCTGGGGCAACAGAAGAACATAGTCACTTCCCTAGATGACAGCAAACCACATGAACCACATAAGCGTCACATTCCATCCTGGGCCTCTTTGTAGGTCAGTTTTTTTCTTTTTCCACATTTGCGTGTATTGATATTTATATTATAGCATTTCCTAGAGGTCCTAAGCGATAGCATGCTCCTACAGAACTAGGTATCATAAAAAAAAACCCCAGATACAGCAAAATAAAACATATTGAGAGGGTCCACAAACAGTCAACAGTTAAAATAGACAAGATAGGGAGAAATATCTACATCGTACTCCTTTTGCTATGCATGAAGACCAACATATTTGGCTCTCCTTTACCACATGCTTAAGTCAGTCAAAATAAATACCTGAAAAGAAGGTACTTGTCACGCAGCAGTGCAGTTCTTTGCACTGTTCCTCTTGCTGGATACATTCTGGTCAGGACTCTTGTCCCTGCTAATATTTTCTTATTACAATCAGTAGAAGAATGCATCTCCGGCCATTGGGGCTACAGAGAACAGCAAGCCCTCACGAGAAGGCTCAGAAGGCAGAAGGAAACAAAAAGAGCAAACGTCCCCCAAATTATTACTTCTAGAACGTCTTCCCATTTTGCCAGCCAATCTCTCAGGGCTGCTGGCGGCTGATCCACCAGTACTGGAAAGCCTGATGCTGGCTCCATAACACAGGCAAAACCGCAGCTAAAATGCAAGGCGCGGGTGCACGTTTCTCTCATTTAAGTTTCTATGCACTAATGGTCGTCAAACGGGTGGCTGTTTATTTCATAAAGGAAAGCCTACCCTGTGGAGCTGGTAGTTTAAGTATTTTAAACAAACGTGCCCTCCAGACTTTAAAATGGTGCATTTGCCAGGGCTTTTATACACTTTCAGATGCGTAGGAGAAGATAAATAAATAGGAAAGAGGATAATTTATTCCTTGCCATCAACGGAGTTTCATCTCTGAACTTCAGCGCCTGATACTTATTAAGCTGTTGCGGCCTGTCACACTGTCAGAGTCAAAAAATATTCTGCCATCCATATCTATAGGATAAATTCTGATTTGCTGCACAAATTTCAGGTTGTGCAAAAAACCTCTCTTGATCTGCAGAAGGCCGAGGCGTTCGGTGTTGGTGCAGGACTGAAAGGCCCTGACAGGCAGGGAAAACAAATGCCTGCGCTTTTACAGGCCTGGTGCGCATAGCACCCATTTGCTGATGAATTGCATTGATTCTGTGAAGTGTCCCATGAAATACGCCTTCAAAGCAGCAAAAAACCACCCTGAAAGAGGACAACCACTATGAAAGCCACAGAACCTTCTTTGTGCCTTCGCTCTTCCCTTTGAACCGAGGTCTTGGCTGTGAACGCACACAACAGGATGGAGGGAAGCCGTCGTTATTTGCTAGATCTTGTGGTCACTTCCCTCATTCACCTGGCTCTGTATCTGTATTCTGAAATTTCGGAGCCAAATCCACCCCTTTAAATCACTTGGAACGCCACTGCACATCAGGCAAGCTTTTATGGCAGCAAGATGCTGGGTTTGCACATCTATAGGAGTAAAGATCTCCTGCACAGGGGGTGAGAGGAGAAGAGAATTCTTTCCTGAAAGTTTCAAAATAAAAGAAGAAGCTGGTTCAAAAATAATTAAGTTTTTTCTTTTGCTCTTTTCATTTTTTTTTCCCTAAATTATCTAAATAGAAGTAGGAAAGGAAAAGGGGAAAAATTCCACAATAGGAGGAAGAAAAAGCCAAATAACAACATGTCCAAAGGATGCTAAAATGCAGTCCTTGCACATGCAGCCTACAAAATTTGAACTTTCTATCTCTTTCCACTTGCTCATTCACCGCACTGCCATCTGTGCAATTTTCTCTATGCACTTCCAGCACACCAGAGATGTTGAACTTGACTTTCCTCCCCACTGTCATGGAAAAGTAGAATTTAATTAAAGGAAAAAAAAATTCTCTGTTTTCCTTGAACATAGTAATTACATTTTCCCCTTACTCACAAATCTCATTTGGGAAAGTTTTAGCTGAATTATTTTGTTTGCTCAAATGTTGGGGGGAGGCGGGGGCAGATGAGGAAAATAAGTCAGGGGAAGATTTTTTTTTTTTTTCTACATTTATGTTTTGGAATAAAGGACTGGATCTCCTGAAAATGTTGAGATAAGGAATGTGGTGAAGTCTCCAAATTACACTGAAAAATTAAATGAAGTACACAAGTATGTTAATTCTTAGTGAACACTTCCTTCCCCAAAAAAGGAGTTGGTCTATGGGCCAAGCCAGCCCATTCTTCTCCTCCCTGAACCCAGGTGCAAGCCTCCAGCTGACTCAAACAAGACTATTTCTGTGCTGAATTGTTGATGGTATCTAGTGCAGACCTTCAATTATTTCATATTTATCCACATGACTCTTCCCAAAGCTTGATTCACAAGCTGAGCCTCCGTTCCACCACAGCTAATGAATGTGGTTTGGGAAGGAGATATGGTCAGGACACAATGAGCCGTAAGAGGTAAAAGAGGTGGTACCTGGGAGAAGGGAAGAGGGGGAATTCAAGCAATTCAGAATGTGAGCCAAATAGTCATTGAATCCAGCAAGCTTTGGATAAAGGTTGTGCTAAGGTTAGACACTTACCTCTGCACACTACAAGAAAGAGGGGAAGAACTGATTCTTTCTTTCTTCATTATACTGAGAGGAGAGGCGACATGACAAAGGAAAAACAAGACTAAGCACAAGTAAACATCTATGGAAGAACCTTTGAAGGATGTTTGAAGGATGGAGTTGTGATGGGAAGAAAAATGGCATGGTCCTTCAGGAAGATAAAGGAATCATGCAGGCAACTTGGCCTGACTGGCTCAGCAATGGGGGCTCCATACCCAGAGAGAGCCACCAAAAGGGGAGGAAAGATGCATCCTTTGGTAGCTAAGCCCTTTGCTGAAGCCATCCGCCAGCGGTGCTGGTGGTGGTGACAGAGCTGCTCCAAACGCTGTTCTCTGAACCTCTCTGACCACCGTGTGCCCTGCAGTGCTGGGAGCACAGAGCTGAACTTACACCCCTGCATCCCATCTCAAACCCCAGGGGAAAAGGAGACTGGCTCCTCTTAATCATAGAATCTTAAGGTTGGAAGATACCTCCAAGATCATCAAGTCCAACTGTCAACCTAACACCACCATGGCTACTAAACCTGTTTACTTATCAGTAAATATAACGAAATAATCTGCTACTGCTAGCCTTTCTGAGTACCAGTTCTAAAAATCCTGTCCTGAGCTTGCAGCAATGTTTGTGTCCTGCTCACCACAACCCCAAAAAGGGGAAAAATCCAACTGGAAAGATACTTTCAGTGCCGCTTTAAAAGCATAGAAGCCTAGGACTGCTTAGGAAACATGTCTTTCCTTGCCCCCAGAAAACAATTTTAAAGGATAGCGTTTTATGTTTTAAGAAAAAGTTCACGTTACAATGAAAAAAAAATGGGCTTTGAAAGTTTTTCAATAAACTGCACTTAATTTTAAAGTGAAAAAAAAATGGCCATAGACTATATTATGAGGGAAAATATCTTCCCTATTAAAAAGAACACTTAGGTCAGGCAGAAAAAGTCCTCAGAAATGAAGTGAGTTGTATCTGACCTGCTCCACCATGCATACTGCTAAACCTTACCCGTTCCATTTCCACCTGCACGCTGGCTTTGCTTCCTCTTTCACGCTCACCGCTCAGATGTGGAAATAATAAAGGAGAAATAAGACACCGCTATTGTTTTCTAAACCATACCAGCTTCTTCCGAACTTATTGTCAAGATCTATTTTTTGGCAGGGATAACAAGAAAGGTCGAACTGGAACACAGCTGCAGGTGTGCAGCTACAATCCACACTGCTGCTTTGTGTGGCGATGAATGAAAACATGAGGGTTTTTTTTTTTTTTAAGCTCTGCTTAACAATCCAGAGTCTCTTTTATCATTCCTTGAGGGACATTGGAGGGGAGCTGCTCAGCTGCTGCTCTATCGGATGCATTTGGTCCTGCTGACTTCTGGGCTGGGAAGCTTTATGTTACAGCTGATCCCTACGTCTGGTTTTTTGTCCTTTAGTTTTCATGTCTCTTTGCATATGGTGTTGGAAAAGCAAGTAAGAACAAACTCATCTGAAGCCAAAACCAAGTCAGCACTGAAAACAGACAAGAATAAGGTTTTGATATTTTCATTACTACCAGAATCCAGAGAAGCTCTTCATGCAAGAGGAATGCTCAGCAACAAAAACAGTGTAAGTGCTATGAGGTATGAAGAAATACTGACACTTTAACCAAAACAAAAAAAAAAGACACATAAATACACATTGATTTAGGTCTTACACTTTTTTTTTTTTTTTTTAAATCATGCATTTAAACTGATGTCTCACTTTAGGCCTTACAGATCCATTTGTGAGTGGAGCAGAACTTGCACTAAGGATTTGGAAAATTTGTTATTTGGAGGATGAACGACCTGAAACTTGAAACTCAGCAAGAAGGTAGGACACAACTCTGCCTGCGTTGCTGGGACGATAGCAGAGATCTAAGAAAACACGGTCTCATTCGATTAATTTTGTAACTGCAGAAATATAGATTTTCTTTCCACTCTTCCCTCTCAACTTCACCACTCCACTCTCCCAGAAAGCAACATAAACTTCTCCTGCCATGTTCTTGAGCTGGTGAATGGGACTGAACACTTTGGAAAATGCAGGCTATTTTATTTATTTGCTTCAACAGGAAAATAAGTCAGAAAATTCAGCTTTGCGTCTGCCAGCATCTTGATTTCAGGCGCCCGTTCTGGAAAATCTTGCCCTTAAATGAAAATCACATCCTGGAAATATTCCAAGTAGGTGTACCTCGAGCTTCATTCTAGAAAAGCCAACCTGTGAGCATAAATACACCAGCTCTGCCCCAACTATTAGGCCAGTGACTTCAACACAACTACAAGGAGCATCATCCAAAATATGTACTATAAACACATAGACTGCACTGTACTGTGCCTTTGATACAAGTCTTTCAAAAATGACAGTTTTTTAAGTACTAGAAATATGCTTTAAAGAGCCTGTAGGTTCCAATAGTCACCACTGTGGTCTAAGCACAAATATTGCCTGTTATTTAACTAATCCTTGTTCCTGAAGCATTACTGTCCTCAGAAGCTACCACACCTTTTTTTGGCTGCGGAACCAAGGCACAGACTTTTGATTTGTCCAAAGCCATAAAAGAAGTTATCAATAGTGGAAATTTATGTCACAGTCAACATCTGGTGCAGATTATTTACAAATAAGTTGGCGCTCTCAAAAAAAAAAAAAAAAAAAAAGTTTTTAAGTTTGTTTACAAAGTTGCCGCATGTTGTTTCCACTGTTTTATTAAAAGCACATGGAGCTTTGCTTCCAAACAGCAGCATTAAAAATAGAGTAGGATTCACGGTGGATGAAATTCAAGCTTTGGTTTTGATAAACATCCAGAAGTTAGGATTAGCCAAACTTCTTTGGTCAGCCAAGAATTTATAGTAAGACATTTATTATGGAAAGCTAGAGGACGAGAAACCTGAACACAAATAAGTCATAGTCTTCCAGACAAATCCATCTACCATGTAAAGATGGCATAAGCTGCGAAGGTCCAACATACAGGAGTGACAGGAAATCATCAGCTACATGCACTGGAGTTGGAATGGAGCACAGCATCCAGGTCAAGGTAAAAGGGAGACGGATGGTTTCCTTTGGGAAGCTGTTCTTGACAGGAACTCCAGTTCCCATGGCTTGCTGTCAGGCCTTGGTCAGCTTTTATCCCTCATTACCTGTAAGACCCGACTTCTGTGCACAGTCATCATGGACAGAGTGTTGTGACTTTACACCAAATAAACCCTTGGCTTGCTGAAATTAGCATCAGCACTGCTGACAGCGTCACATCAGCCATAAAAATAATCCATTTGGGCACCAAGAGTTTTGTACACTTGTACGGAACTGTATGTTACTGATACCTTGCCACCAAAAGGCAGGAAGAAGAATGAAAAATATCTAAGCAGTTCGTTCTGAAGAATTCAAAAAAGTCAAGTGTGCTTTATTACAGACCAGTTGTAGACCAGTTTGCCTGACCAAGGAATTACATCTGTTAATTACATCTGATAATAACACCTTCTGGTGATGGCTGGAACAAAATGTTTTCTAAAAGCCCCCAAAATGAGTTGAATGAGAACACCTTGGAACTGGCAAAAATGCACCGTGTCCTAAATTAAAACATAACTATGAGCCTAAATAAAGACACGTGGTTAGTGGCTGGCTGCTCCTCCCCACTCTGTTGGCTCATCTTAGCTTATAGGTCATCAAAGAGAGAAGCCTTTCTTTCTCTTGCACCCAGGAGCATGGCCACAGTCTTGGACAGGTTCAGAGAAGCAGCTGCTGATACGTTTTCCCAAAAGCAGGATATCCCGTACACCTCACCCACGGTGCCAGGGTACAACAGAACACCGGGCAGGGGAGATAAGGATTTATCTTTTATACCAGCACCAAATTTTCCCTCTGAAATAGCCTAGTTTGTGGATATGTCAAGGAGGAGCTGAAAAAAATATTAGCCTACCAAATGTCTGTCTCTGTTTCCCTTCCATTCCTTGCACAGGTAAATCTCCACCCCCCCCCCAAAAAAAAAATAATAATCCAGCTGAGGATGTTAACCCAGTGTAAGCAATGAAGTGACATCTTGTCAGCTGAAGACACTGGCCAGGTTACAGAAAGAACAAAGGGAGCACATCTAGTATTTAGGAATTAATCAAAAATTGCAGATTAAAAGAATCACACATCAAAAAGGATGAGAGCTCCAGCCACGTGAAATGTGCCAAAACAGGATTCTACACGAAGGAGAACATAACCAGAGAGCTTTTTTGAGCATGGGTGCATGACCTTCACACAATTGTATTGACTGCATGCTAGCATTTTGAATTTGCACTTTATTTTTAACCTTAACAGCAAAGGTTAAATGTGCAAATATTGAATTAGAAGGTAGGTAAAACATGGCTTAACCCAAACCTTCCTGTGTGCAATTTCTGGAGAAGACTAACTACCTATCTGCACATCTGTAAGAAACGTGTGAGGAGTTTACCTTGGAACCACAACCTGGAACCATAAGCCTGGTACTAAGATGCACTGAAACAGCTTGCTGTCTTTTCAGAACTCTGGCTAATATTTAATCCTGTCAGGCTTCTGCAGACCTGGAAATGGTTGGAGACCTGTTTCTACCACAGCAAGGAAGGATTACTGCAATTCTTTCTCCTGAGTCTTATTATTTTTACAGAAATTTCGGTTGAGGACCTTACTATGAGCTGAATATTTGGGGCTTTAAAAAACAAGGCAGACTTACCCACTGCAAAATCAAAATACTGACACCAGACTTTAGCTAGATGCTGTTCTGAAGTGTCTTATCAACAGGGAAAGAAACTCTCATAGTCACCTTTCCTTGTTACTCTGCATCCTCAGACAAATTTAGAGATGTGTCTAACACCCATGCCCAAGTTACAAATTACTGAGATTTTCTATGCTTGGCACAGCCTCCCCTTCTGTCACTTTTCTCCACCCAATACCCATTTCTCCTCCATCATCATCATCCATATCACGACAAATCTTTTACTGCTTCCATCTACTGTCCAGGTTTCTTATCTGCTACAGCTCCTGCTTTTACCAGACTGTGGCCAAACCCTACCAGTGCGCCTTATGTGATCAAACTGGTGTAAACCAGCATTGCTCAGAGGAGTCAGAGGGCAATTACACCAGTTGATGTTCAGGCCAGTTGTTTGCAGAAGGGAGCTGCTGGCAAAACAGGGGCCAGGCTTTGAGGTTCAAGTTTTAGAAAGTGTTAACTTTTCAAAAATTAGTGTAACTTAATTCCTGCCCTCAGATGATCTGTGATCTCACGAACAGGCCAATCTGTTCAATATGGTGAGGAAAAGGACAAATGATTTTTCCTTCACCTGCTCTTATGCCTCACCACAAAGGTACAGATGTCACTATCATTCTCAAGGTCTGCAGTACAAAAATCAAAGAAGAGGGGAAGTTAAAGCTCTGTTTATGAGGGGTTTAAATTTGTTATAAAAGCTGGTTCTGTCCACCTGGCATCATTTAAGCAAACAGGTGAGTATCACTCATTGAAAAATAATGGGCTGGAGTCTCCACTCAGCTATACTGGATTTGCACTGTTATAACTCCAAACAGACCTAGGGGATGTTTATGCCCTACAAATAAACAGAAGTAGCTTTTCTTTCGGCAAAATACAATCTGTTCTACCCTAATGATCGATGTTTCCCCTACTGAAAGAGATCTTAGTTCTACTTGGCTAACCCCAAGTATTAGTCAATAATGACTTATAGAGTATTCGTCCAATCTTCTGGGAAAAAAAACCAAAACCAATATTATATATGTGTTTTGCCAAGGCAAAAATCATAAGCAAAAAATATCAGACCAGCTGACATAAGTTAGTATAGCTCCATTGACATTGGTTGCACAAACAAGTTTTGCAATAGAAAAAAAAAATAAGCAAACTATAGTAATAGTTATAGGAGACCATATTAACATTTCAATTAACATATTATCCTAAATCATTGGTAACAATAGTTGGGATGCTTTCAGTTCTTTCTGTATTTTTGTTTTAAGAGCACATGAATTCCCATGGCTATCCATGGCTAATTTGAAAAATAACTACACATAGTATGCCTTGAAGAAGAAAAAAAAAAAATAAAGAAAAGAAAAAAAAGACAAATGCACTTTTAAAATTAACAGGCTATAATTCAGATTTTTGTTATCAGAACTGGCCTCTGAAGTGGTGTGTGTGAAGTTCAGCTTTTGATACATTTCCTAAAGATTACAACAGGTGATGCTGGAGAAGTCTTAGCCAAATCTTTACTCAACAGCTGCAAATGGTTCTTCCCAAATGTCCAATTTTGCGTGAAACAAAGGACCACTCTGTTCAGATGTGCCGAAAAGGTGTCCATGGACAAGACCTTTGGCTGGTGTCACTGAGAAGAAACTTTTAATGAATTCACACAAGTTGAGGATCTCATTCAGGAGATTTGCCATCAATTCCCTGTTTGTTTTACCCTCTTCATTTTGATGAAGTCTGACCCAGAAATTGCACTTTCTTTCACTGGTGAACCTCCTATTACACCATGCTGCTGGACTGGGAGGAATTTCATAACCTCCATGCAGGCATTGAGAACATCATCCTCTCCACAGAGCTGAAACTCTAGGGACTGGTGGACAGCAAGCTTCCCAACATTTAACTCTTAATCCCAACATGAGACAAGGTTGACTAGCTTTTACCCTTGTCAGCACTGCTCCTGCTCAGATACAACCGATCTGCCCGCTGGTCTGCAGATGTGAACTCATTAAGCTGAAAGGAAACATGACTGATTCTGATCAACTGTAAATAAAATATCAGTGTTTGATGATGACTTTTCCTTCCAATCTTATAGAAGACAAGATCTGAATACGTAGTATTTGACCACTAAACTGAAATAAGACTAGGCCAGCCTGGCGAAGATGTGATGCCGAAAGCTAGGACAGGGAAATGTGGATTCTTACGAAGGGATCAATGCAAAGCCCCCAGCTCTATATTGGCTTCCTTCCTCGCTCTCCATACACAAGGAAGAAGGTGATGACATGGTGGACTGGCCAGAGTCATGAAAAACACAGAGCATGGCAGTATCTATAAAAAGAATTTGGTCAAGGAAAGCCAATAGAGTCTACCCTCAGAATTGATACTCTGTGCCTAAGAGAGCTAACGTGGGAGAAGCTAGGATGGAAAAGCCAATGTATCAAATCAGTCACAATTTCCACCAAAACCAGAATTTCTAGTCAAAGTCCCTTTTTACTGAGAAGTTTTGTTTTGTTTTGATTTAACAACTATTCTTGGTCTGTATCGGGACAAATCCACAGCAATTTCAAGCATGGGTAGAAAAGAAAGACACCCTACCCTTTCTAACCCACTTCTCTGGGTGTTTATTTAGGTGAGAGAAACTAAAGACAAGTGAATGCAGAAGCCTTGTTAACAGACAGGGTTTGGTCCTGAACTTGCTCCATGGCTTGGAGGAGTGAACCTTACAGTCCATAATCTGGCACAAGGAGGCAACAACACAAAATAAATTTGGTTCATCTCCAAAAGTGCTCAGCTGGGATATTCAGTATCGGTCTAGGAATTTATTTCACAAAACTTCCATTGAGCTTAATGAGTACAGCATAGCTTAAAAAACAAAACCAAGCCAACAACAAAAACCAAAACGCTGAATCTCAAGGGGATATAATCACAGAGTAAGCAATGCACAAAAACTTTTTAAATGTTGAAACGGACCATACACAGATAGACAAGCTTTCATATTTTCTTCACAAAAAAAAAATAAACAAGAATTAGAGCCAGTGGCAAAATCAGAAAATGCTTTAAGTGACAGGCTTTTAAAAAAAATCACTTTTTCTCTAAATGTGGTCAGTATTGTCTTGGCATTTTTGCTAATTCTTTTGCTTTACCACCATTCTTAAAAGTGTTTTTCTGATTTTCCTCTTCAAGCTTTTTTTTTTTCCACTGCCTATTTTAAACATAGGTAGTTAGAAAAACTAGGAAGAC
>WHYT01016061.1:114947-222903 GCA_009806455.1 Tetrax tetrax
TCAAATTTCCAAAAATATAGATATAGTGATAAAGCACTGACAAAGTTTCAACGTCTCTTCCATCCACACAGTGCTTTTAGCCAAAATTATTTACCAGTTTGTCCCAACCTTACAGAGAATGCATCTATTTCATCAAATCTGTTTTTCACTGAAGTAACTGTTTTGCTGAAGTTGTGCTAAAGAACATGTTAAGGCTTGAACCTGGAATGGAAAAATAAACTTTCATTTTCCTAAAAATAGGAGCGGAGTTCCTATGAAGAGGAATGCTGCTGCTTGGCTATGAAGCACCCCATTTTCTTCTGAGAGTCAGGTAGAGCGCTACCCTGGGCTGAAAGACCAGGCGAAATCATCACAGCAGTGGGAGGATGGAAGAAAACTGGTGCCGTGTTTGCAAGATTCTCCAACTTGACAGAGGCCGGCACGTTTCTGCCAGGGATCTCACCTGCAAAGCAGGGTCGCAGTGCTCATCCATCCACTCCCTGCTAGCCATTTCCAGTACAAGAGGACCAGGTGCTCATCCTACCAAGGGGCTGCAGTGCCTCTTTGATCAGCAGGCCGGACCCAAAGGGTTGTTTGTTTGGGTTTTTTGTTGTTGTTGGTTTTTTTTGCAAGGGTCTTGCCCAAACAGCAGGAACGAGAGGGAAGATCAGCCCTAGAGAAGTACAGGAACCAAGGCCGGTAGCACACACCATACCTTCTGCTGCATGGAAGTTATTTAGTGTGCCCTACCACCCTGGACCCTGCGCTCCTTGAGTAAAGATTCCATGAAGTCAAGATGCTTAACCCACAGATGTTTAAGTGTCAGGAAAGGTTTGGAAGGACTGCATTTTGGAATCAGACTTGAGCGGGCAAGTAAAGATGAAGAAACTTCAAATACCAGGAAAGAGTCAAGAAGCGATGGCAGTGTTGAACACGGCTCAGCTTTTATCTTGTTTTAACTAGGACTTTGGTATTTTTGCACCACAGTTTTATGGACAAAAACAGGTGGCTGTATAGTGGAGAACTGACAAGTAGGACGTATTCCTCAGCCCAAATGTAGGGATCTACAAGCTTTTTATCTCAATTGCCCCTATAATCACAGCAGAGAACAATACACTTAAGTCACACTTCACCTCCAAGACAGAGGATTAAAACAAGTCAGATGAACTGTGCCTCAGTATTTTCTATAAATCCTACTGATGATAAAGAGAGCCCAGAGGACTGTATCAGCTGTGGGTATCTGCACAGGAAATAGCTGAATAGAGGCAAGTTGAATTCAGTGACACCAAAAAGCCAGCACTGCTTGCACATGCAACAGTTTATCCCTCACTGTTTATCCCTCACTGGGGAGCCACCAGTTTTCTCCTGCTCCACAAAAAAAAAAAAAAAAAAAAAAAAAAAAAAAAAAAAAAAAGACGCAATAATTCAATTTGGCTTTCCAGGTGTACCGGGCAATCACAGCTCCCCTTCAAACTGGTTCCTCAGCACACCAGTAAGACAGGTCCATGGCTATATCATGATATGCCACTTCATATCTGTGATCTTGTTAAGCCTCTAGTAAGTGAACAACCTGACCTGGTTGGAGATGTCCCTGCTCCTTGCAGGGGAGTTGGACTAGATGGCCTTTGAAGGCCCCTTCCAACCCAAACCATTCTATGATTCTAACTGCTCTAACATACCCCCCCAAAAATATCTGCATACAAACTCAGGGTCTGTCCTACAGAACAAGGCCTCCTTGACCCAGGATTTGGGTGAGGATCTGGCCCTCACAGCAGTAACGCTCCAAGAGCAAAAGAACTTAAAAATGCCGTTGGACATGTCAGAAAAGACTTTTTTTTCCCTCTCACTTAGCTGTTAATACCAAAGCAGGGCGTACAATTTAAAAAGTGTCTTCTCATTCCTAAAGGGTTTAGGCTGGGAATTTTCCGTGTCCATGGAAACACGAGGAAAAAGGATCTCAAGTGAGATTTCCACTTTCTACCACTTGCTTTATTGAGCCTTTTCTCAATACATGGGTTTGCTGTCGAATTAGCCCGTGAACAAGACCTGGGCTTAATCCCACCTGTCAGCCAAGCGCTGCAAACGGCCTCTCTTCATTATCCATGCTCCAACTGTACTTTGGATTCTCACGTGGAGGCAATAAATATTCCTGGATTAACATCCAAGAGAGAAGTGGGTTGAATAGAAGCGAGAACACCTTACCCTGAGAATGGGCTGACACAGTCCATGCCTGCGGTGGCTTTGTTATAGCAGTCAGCAGGGCAGTTGGAGGACGAATAATTGAAGAAACAGCTTCTCTAATATAGTCCACGGGCAGCATGTGGTGCAACTTTCCCTCTGTTTCCCCCTCCCCAACAAGAATTCTTCATATCAAGCTGGTTTGGTGTTAAGTGCATATATCTAGGAGGCATTTCTCTCCAAAATTTGGATCCAAACACACATCAAAAATAACAGTTCATCCGTCACGGTTGGAAAGCATGTATGACAAGAAAATATTTGCTTTGCTCTGGTTTTGTGTTTGGTTTGCTGACCGCTTATATCAAAAAGCTAGAGCAGCTTTTTCATCTTGGTGGAGTTTAGAAACATTTATAGGACAGATGGTCTAAATTTGTGGGTTTTATAAACTTAATGAGAATGTAAAAAAAAAAATAAAAAAGCGCATATGGGTGCAATATTTTCTGGGGCTTCTTTGAGCTCGCCAAAAAGTAGCCCACTGCAGAGCAGAGTAACAATTCGCATTGGGAACTCATTCAAAGGTTTACAGATGACTGAGAAGAGGGACTGCCACAGGCTTTCTTCACCTCAGTGGCAGTTTCACTTGCACTGCGTGGTATAGGGAAAACATATATTTACTCTTCCCAGCAAGCAACTCTTTCTTTAAACTTTGCCTTTACATAACTGTTAAATAAGCTGGCTGCAATAGCTCAACAAAAGGCATAAGTAGTGCTCCATCCTCTGTCATGAAGACTTGCTCTTGGGGCTTCTTGCTGGGCCCAATAAAAGATGTTTAGCCATCAGTTCCTCCAAGATATTTGTTGTCTTAGTCCTACACGCAGCTTTTTCTTTCTCCAGACACCACCATTTAAACAGAACGATACAACGATGACAATGCAATCTAGTCTTGAGGTTAGGCCACAGCATAGGGACTTGGGAGGTCCACGTGGAGGCCCTGGCCCTCCTCCCGGCTCTGTTGCAACCTTCGGACAGTTGCATGGGAGCGAGTCCTAACATGGCCTTTGTCCTGAAACAGGCCTCAAAACAGAGCCACCGTGAGCACAGCAGGAAGGGGGAGGTGAGCCCTCTCTCCAGGGAAGCACTGAATAGCCCAGTGTCCCATCTCTTTCTCCAGGCACTTCCTCTAAGAGCTAGTGTATGAAAGCCTACCTCAAAGTGAATACATCAGTGTATATCGGAGTAAAATCAACCTACAAGGTCAACCAAGAGTCCATTCCCTTACTACAAAGCAATGAATAACAAGCACCATCTTCTCAGGCTCTCTATACGGGTCAGTCTCTCCATCTAAAAAGTTAATCTCAGCTGAAACACTTGCAAGTCAAAATATAGTAAGCTGAAGATGTTTTCATGAAACAGTAACCTTTGTGTAAGACAGATAGTAAGAATTTCCTGTTAGGCAAAAATCTTCCTCCATCTGACTTCCCAGTCTGAAAAAAAACTAAGTTAAAACACCAGCTTCCAGTCCTCTCATATTAAAAGATATTAAAGATATCAAAAAACATTCAAATATTCATGTTAAACATCAAAACAGGCTCCATTAGCTCAAGACCTCAATTTTCACCTTGACAGTCCTCTTCCAATGAAACACACTACGAGGTACGACCCTCAAATTATTATCAGTAAAGTATTTCAGAGTTTCGGCATGTAAGCTGCCATCTTTAGGTTTCCACATAAACAAAGCATTAGGAAAAAAATAGGCAACAATTCACTTAAAATTGTTGTTTAAGCCTTTTTGAAATCTGAAGTGTGCACCACTTCAGCTGCTGCTTCCAAAATTTTCTTCAGGATTCTGATTTTTTTTTTCTTTTTTTTTTTTTAAAAAAAAGCTCAGACTACAGCCAGGTGTGAAGTTCCTGACATAGGGACTGTGTAATACTTTGATTATGAAGAAATTTTGAACAAATCCTTTAGCCCCTTAATTTCACCAGGAATTTGAATGAGCAGGGCATGCTCGTGTTTAGCCTTGGTTTACCTTTGCTAAATTTCATGCAAGGCAGGAGCAAGCCTGCCCCCCCCCCCGCCCCAGCTCCCTACCCACCCTCCAATAACTATAAAGTGCTCAACAAATGCTCAGCAAATATTTGGACAAACAGCCAAGGACTTCTCAGAACATCAAATGATTATTAAATCTTAAACTGTACTTTCCAAAAATAAATTTTCTGCTGCTGTTGTTTGTTTGTTTGAAAGGAGGGCAGTAAAATCCACAGATGTGTACAGTCATAAACCTTTAGATGAGACTCAATTTCCTTGATGTCCAACGATAAAATCCACTAATAAATGCGTACAGATGCAAAGGCCTATTTGTTGTCCTGTCAAGTCAGGCCATGTGGAACAAAAAACCTAAAAGCAACCAGGAGAGGAACTAATGATGTAGGCTCGCCTCTGCCAAGATGCACTTACTGCAGTTCCTGTGACATTTAAGGAACATAATGATGGGACATTCCTTTTTAACTTTATTGTTTTGTCAAAAGCGGGTTTTTACAGCTGAAGATCACGTTCCCAAGATCGTCAATTAGGTTATGCAGATTTACGCACACGCTGTGATCTCTTTTGTGCAGCATGACTAGTTTCTTTGCTAACAATCACTCACATTTGATGACAAAGATGAGGCTGGTGTCAGTATCTCCCATATAAAGTGGGATTTTTTTTTTATTTTAAATGCTTTCCATGAAAAGCTCTTTAGATCTTATGGTGCATCAGGACAGCATTTTTTTTTTTTTTTGTTAATCTTCAGATAATTATTTCTGAATGTGCAAATATAGTTTCCAAAGGTGGGGAGGGGGTGGGGGGAAGAAATCCCCACTCTCTGGAGTAACCAAACACCAGATTTCCGCAGTATGAAAGCCATTTTAAGGCACTGTGGTGTGCTTCGTGGTTAGCCCTGCTTCTACTTAATTAGGGACCTAAGTTATAAGTCCACAGCTGCAGGAGAGCAGTAAATAGCTATTGCTGACTTCCTTATTGCCAATCTGTACATCATGATTGCAGGGTGAAGAGCAGAGATCTTTTCATAAGCCGCTGCCTTGTGCGGCAACAGTACTTTGATGTCATAAAAATGCTGTTACATATTTTAAAGTCTTAATTGTGGTCCACTGCGGTGCTGTCAGCTTCCTGGTGAAACGCTAACCCTTTCCGCGATTCCTCGGGTATACGGAACGCTTCTTTTATTTGCAGGTTTCATAATTAAGTCTACATGGGCCCTATCCTCAGCTGTCTGTCTTCACTGATTTCAAACCGCCAAGACCTCGTACAGTACATGATACAGATGCTAGGGAGGGAGAGGAGATGAGGGGAAAGAAAGGAAAAAAAAGAAAAGCCCTGCAGTATGAAGGGTACTCGCCTGCCCCATCTTGTTCTGATTAACAGCATCCGCTTGCTTACTGTTATGAACACTCCCTCACTAAACACCCCGGCCAGAAACCCCTTAATTCAGTGCCTCCGAGACGGAGTCCCCACACCAGTGTTCCCAGATAACCCCCAGTCTTTGACTGATCCTTACTTCCATCGCTGGATAAACCCTCCCACGCCAGCACATTCAGGCTTTGTGCAGGAACTCCACAGCCTCTCTCTCTTCTAGCTGCGTTCTTTCAGGTCACCCAAAACCCAATGCCTTCAGCTTTCTTATGTAATTTTAAAAATATCTGATCTTGTTTCTATGGCTGCTATTGTCATCTCAAGGATTTTTTTTCCAACCAGTTCCTCATCTCTTTTTGAGCCTCCCCATGGCAGGCAACTTCTCACTGTTACCCCATAAATGGTGGAAATTTTGCTGAAAATAGCTCAAATCAAAGCAAGCAAAGCTTGCAAGACCAAAAGACTCGTGTGTCAGACTCATCTGGTGCTGGCAAAAACATTTCTGCACACAGTCCAGTCCCAAGTGCTGCCCCTGGATGAAGGGCCAACTCCTTGGGGGTAGTGGGACAGACACCACAGTGCCCACCAGCCCTTCTGAGCTCGTGGGGCACTTGGTGTTATTTACTGGGTCAAGTAACACAGCCACCTGATCCTGAGTGCTGGTCTCCCTGGTGTCAGGATCCAGTCCTATGCTCTGTGCTTTGCAGGTGATCTACATAACCACAGAAGTTCCTCCTGGCCTTCAGAGCATGCATTCTTCTGGAGATATCAGTAATCAGCAGGTAAGAACCTAGCCTCAGAAGAAAGCTTCAAGGAGTGGACAGGACACTGAAAAGCAGAACTTGGATCCAGTCCCAGCTCTGCTATTACTCTGAAAAAACACAAAAGACATCTTTTCCCCTTTTCACATTTCCACAAAGGTTGCAAGATCCACGAAGCTCCTCTCAGCATGAGGTGTTTGGCAGGTGTGGTGGGCAACATGGAGAGGATGGCATTTCTAAGCTTACATTTACTTCATGCTAGTAAATAAAAGCCACCTATTCTCACCTAGGCTGAACAGATTCTGTCCTGGATTTTGCTCCTACTGCCAACAACTCACTCGGGGTTCAAAACTAAACATCACCTGCAAACAGAAGATGCTGACCTCGTGTAGTCTTTCTAGGCATCCTTGTAAGAGAAACAAAGAGCAATGCTAGAAACCGCAGAGGGAGGACTTTAGTTTAAACAGACCGGGTTTGTGCAGTATCCCTGGTGAACACCAGCACTTTGGAACTTGTCCTGATGAATGTGTTTGTCTGAAGGCAACACAATGGGGACCAACGATGAAACAGTGAGAAATTTATTTCCTCCCCGGCTGGTGACAGCTATTGTTTGCCATCTGCACAGTGTGTCTCATGGAGGCATATTTTGCAACACGAATGTTGAGTTTATGCAAAAGAGAGCCCTGTCTGACAAAGACAGCTCCCAGATCAAGAAACAACTGGCTTAAAGGTATAAAAGAGGACAACAGCTGTCTCCAAGAGAGCTGTAGACTCCAAAAAATGTCTCAGGGAAGAAAAAGATGGTTTCTAGTTTATACAGCTGCATTTACCAAACAAGCAGGGCATCTGAAGTCAGCCTCAATACCTCAGTCTTTTGATAAGGGGGTAGGTACGTCACCAATACACCAGGAGTGCAGGAGAACAGCTGGCAGGAAAATGAGAAGAAAAGAAAGCAGTTTCTGCTTCGTTGACTGGTTTTTATGTTTGCATATCCAGCATGAGTGGATATGCTTGCCTCAAAGCTCTTGCTGGCATCTTATTTGTTGTTGGCCTATTAGAAGTTCACCAGAGAAAGTATGTTTTATCAAAAAGTGTCACAGGTTTCATGCTTTAAGTAAAAAATTGAATTTTCTCTCATTTCATTTCTCATTGGGGAAAAAACTAACCTGCTTATGGGAAAGACCAATGATCATAGTTAGAACCAAACCAAGAGATACAAAAGCCAGGAACATCACTGAGGGCTATACTACATCTTGTTTTGATGGGTCGTGTCAGAGATGAAACTTGAAATAGTTGTAAAAGCGTTATCATGGTTCAGATTATAAAATGGTAAGATAGTCAAGCCATCTCCATCCAGGGATGAGAGTAATTGGGGGACAGTTTTTAGCATAACCAAAGGCCCATTGAGACAACACTAACACTTGAGCTCCTAAAGCATTACTGTACAGTAGTTCAGGCAAAAGTTATCCTGCCAGTGGTGTTTACCATAGACGTGAGTGGGTACTTACATACCCACCTACAGGCATGGACTTGTGGATACCCCCAAATTACTGACTGACTCAGGAGGTAACATTTCTGGAAATAATGATTCAGTGCCGCAGGGATGACTGGATGAATCTATTCCCTCCCACCAAACCCAACAGACACTGGTAACCTCAGGTCTGTGGTATTTCTCTCTTTAGAAGCAGGCAAAAATGTTGGGAGTGTTCAAATATCTTTAAACTGTGTAGCAGATCTTATCTGCCGTGCTGCATGCAGCACCCAACGCTGGCAGGCTACCTGGAAATACCATTCCCTTGGATTGAACTTCCAGTATCTAAAGAAATGTTTGTATGGTCATCGTCACCCTCCACCCTGCCAAAAAAAAAAAAAAAGAAAAAATAAAAAAATCAGTGAGGTCTATAGACAGTTCTTCATTAGCTTAGGTTTTAAAACATTGCAGTAGCTTGGGTGCTTAAATTAACAGGCTGTGTTAATTTAATCTCTCAAAGTACACTGATTTCTAAAACATATTTATGATCCAAATGCGTTCCTCCAAGTTCTTCCAACAAGCTTTATTTTACCTTACGGAGCACAGGAGCATTTACAGGCCAAAATCCCATTTGTGACCTAGATTCCTGGCATGTCCACAGCACAATGTCTATTTTTCAAAGAATGTGAAGCTCTAATATATGCTTTTATGTGCTTACCATGCCAATTACTCCTGAGCAAATGCAATTGAAAGCACTAGAAAGACTGGAGCGGGAGAGGAAAAAGAAAAAAAAAAAAAGCTCAACTCCTTGAAGCAAATATCTCAAAATCTATTATTTTAGGAAGACCACAGTAACATCTGTCCAGTTCTAATAAATAAGATTTAAAATAAGAATCTGTAGTTTCAGAAGGAAAAAAATTGTGGAAGTTACACGTGGGATGAATTCAGTTTAGCAGCCCACTTATCTGTACGTATAAGTTAAATAATTCCCCTTAAACAGCAGGTTATCAGGCAGAAATCAGCAACACCTGTTCTATTTGTAAAATAACAACAACAAGCTGAGATGCCATTCATTTACGGTAAGAAGAATGCCAACTTTGCCAAGATTTGTTTTGGCCGCCGGTAAAGTCTATGTCTAATAGGCGAGTGATGCATTTCATGGAAAATAACCCACACCTGGATTTGAGTCATACCTTGTCCCCTTGAAAATCTGTCATATCCTCCTACTTAAACGTCTCTGATACAATAAACACGCGAGCCTAAACAAGGCCCCAACTCTCTTTGCCCCGTCTCTCTCTTCGTTCCAGACAGGAAACATAAAACAGCTAACAGCCCGAGATGCATGAAACCATTTCTAAAGCTACTTTGGGCCATTTGTTTAATGTCATCCAGGATCTCTTTTGTGCACCGGACAATTTTCCTACCATGCGTTCGCTTATTGTGTTACCTGCTGGTTATCACACAGAAATAGCCATAGGATAGAAACTGTAGCCAGTGTACTTCTTCACAGAAAGTGCCTGGTCCTGCACCGCTGAGGTAAATTGGAGCTTTAGGAGGGACAGATGGTGCAGGTGGACTCATAAAATGGAGGTACATTAAGATTGTTGCAGTGAGAACTATATGAAAAGTGTGGAAAAAAAATTGTATATGGACTAGATTATGTATCATGTGGGGATGCTACACTCTTATCACTAGCCATGACTTGTAAAAGTGTGAACTAACTTCCTTCTAACGTTAAAAGTGCTACTTACAACTGTCCCTTTTCAAAGGGTGAGCAGAAGCGTTGATAGAAGCACATGTAAAGTGCATGTTCCCAGGTATCTTATACCTTCAGCAGCACCTGAAGGCCCCAGGATGAATGGTGCCCATCTCAAATACAAACACACGTGGGTGACTGTCACAGCTTTAGGGAGATTGTCGAATTAGGCAGCACATGGGCAATCATAAGCAACTCACAAGAGTGAAGCGAGCCAGCGCCGTGACCATCCTGGTCACGTGAGGAACTCTTGACACCAACAAACGCCTGCATACCTCATCTTGGATAAGTCGCTTCTCCCCATCTCACAGTGCAACCCAAAGTGAGATATTGGCACTCCTGTACCAAGATGCCTGCAGAGGAATGTGAGCCATACTATCATGGGTTTCTCTACCCGAGTAACAGAGGTCATGCACCTATGGTACATGTGGAAAACCCTTTATTTCAAAAAGCCCCATTCCCCCAGCAGTTAGCAACCTCCTACAGTACAGAGATTGTTGATGCATAAAAATTTTCACTACTATTTTAGGTTTCAAATGTTTTATTGGCATAATTCAGCCGATTTTCCCCTCTTTGCCTGTCACATGTCACATTACAAGGCAGGTGCAAGGCTTGCAGAATTTTAAACTTTCACATTTAGCGTATTTTTCCCTTCGTTTATACATTGACTTTTCCATATAGGATCTACGCATGTCGGCACACCTGAAAATGAGTAACTAGATCCCTTTTCCACATTTAATGAGTGCTTCCCTCATTATTCTCCTTCCTGTAGGGCCACACAGGTAGACATAAAAGGGAAAATTAAAATGACTCAAAGTCACTTTAGTAATCCCCAGACCACCCATGTCATTAGCACTAGTCCTCTAGCAAATGCCCCGTTTGAAGGGGTTCTATGTCACTTGCAATAATTTAGGTGCAAGACAGGCTATAAAACCTCCTAGACCTACTAGCAGACATACTCAGCAGCGGTAACGGTACACTGCCGTGCTCCCATAACTCAGGCTAAACACAGCAGCTCGCCTAACAAATCACAAACACCACTTAACACTGAACCTATAGTTTCCCACCCACCTCAACGATTTTTCTTCGGCTTGCTGGCTCATTGCTCAATTCTATTTTCTTTCTCAGACTCTTCAGTCCTTCCAAAAGCATATAGGTGGAAAGAATCATCAGGGAAAAAAAAAAAAAAATAAAGAAAAAATAATAATTTACTGAGTATTTCAGAGAAGAGATTGCCTGGATTGGGGTTGTGCGTGTATGACTGACTGCTCAAGTAATGTCAGGGCAACCAGAGAGAACATGGTGACCTGGAAAAAAGCCTAACCCTTGGGAAGGGAATGTGGGTAGTGATAACAGGGTTATGCAAGGGACAGAAAGGGAAACGGAGGGTTGATTTGCTGATGTCTGCGTGTTCCGGCAAGTACTATGGGAAGTGAAAAGGAAGAACTGAAAGCATCAGTACATAATCAAAATTATAGGTTAGTTGGCATAATGGATATAATGGAAAAACTCATATGACTGGAAAATTACCATGGAACATACAGCCTCTTCAGGAACAGCAAGCAGGGGAAAAGAAAGTATATTCAGAAACACGGACTAAATTGCTGAAAGACTGGATTAAAAAAAAAAAGCAAGACAAGTAGTAAGAACCATGGATGGGTTTTGCTAAATACTAAACTTTGAAGGTGATGCTCAAGAGGCTTTTTTCCCCCTCCCTGAAAAATCTACTATTTGTGTAAGATTGCCCAAAGGTGGATTTAAGGCATCCTGATATCTTTTGTAACATCTGTTGTACTGCTGCCTTTCCAAGAGCGTAGTGTCCAGGGAAGGCAACGAGGGCAAGCAGAAGGAGCTTGACCTTGATCAGTAAGGAGGAACCAAAAGAGACTAAAAGCAAGAGACAGTTTTAGTGATATTAATAGTAACAAGGCAATCAGAGCAAGAAGAAAGATCACAGACACTATTAAAGTCACCAGTATTTGCCCAGGCTTCCATGCTTCCCACTGGTATTGCTGTGTATCTGTGTGCAAATATGAACACAGCAATGCTCCAGTTTGTTTTTTCGAACAGAGCATTGTCCCAGAGGAGCTATGGTCTGGGTAAAGCTGTGGTATCCAGCTGTTACCTACTCTATGTTTTCCTCATGTCCTAATGGGAAAAGAACAAAAAGTTACGAATGCATTACTATAATTAAATTTTCATCCACAAATTAATTCCAAGAGGTGAATAATGACTTCTGCCTAAATAATGTCTCACAGGCATCTGGAGCAGTGCCTGCACTTAGTAGTAGAGCTTCTTCAATAAAAGCTCTCTATCCTGTAGCATTTGGTCACTCATGGCAGCAGAAGTTCACACGTCACCATTGGCGACTATCATACGCCCCGTGCTTTGAAGGCACAGCACTGATGTAGAAGCTCCTTTTGAAATTGAGCTCAATTGCTGGTGTTGCAAGCACTCACATGTTCAATATCAGTTTTAAATGAGCAGAGGATGTCTGATGCAGTTACTCAAATTACCTCCAGGACCTTTCTCCTTTGCAAAAACTCTACCACCAACTGCAACTACTTATGCCCAGTAAGTCACTTTTTAAAGACAAAAAGCTCAAAACAATCAGAAAACCCAGTGTCTCTCTGTGGATCACACTTAAGCAAGTTTAATTCACAACCCATAAATACACCATCATGCTATTTGTAATATCGTTACCCGAATTCCTACAGCCAGATCCCATAGCACAGATTGTTAGGATGTACCTGTCACTTTATCCGTTTGCAGCAGTTACAAAAGAGAACATGCAAGATGTTTGACAGAGCAGTCAGCAAACTGGGATCTTCTGTAGGGTAAATCACCATAAATGACTTAACTCTTCCATCTTCCGCGCTAAGACTAGCCAAATTCTTGCACGTTACCTGAAGATTTTCAGACCATGCATCAAGTAGATTCAAAAATACACCTCTTGTAAGTGCTCTATCTACATCAATTCCCAGGTCCCACATAGCTTGCATATATTTTTTGTGAGATGCATAACCTGAACTTCTCTGTGTGTGCTGGCTTTCTCCAGATCTGTACCTTTCTTTTTCTCCCTCAGTGGCTAGTACGTTCTCACCCCAGACTTGTAACAGTGACCACAGAATATTGCCCACCTGCAGGTCACCCTACACCTGTGGAAAGTGCCCCTGTGCCTAGGACAACAAGGAAGAGCTGGTGATTTACCATGGCTGCAGAGCATTTTCCCCTGTCAGCACAGTTATAAGCTTTTTTAGTGGAATCTCAGGTCTTTTCTATCAATTTGAGGATGGTTCTACACCACAAAAAAAAAAAAAAAAGGAAATATTTAAAACCCAAGGCAAGATACCTTCTGCCATATAAGAAATTATTCTGTCTTTCTCACGGTGAGATGCGACGACACAGGCAGTGGTGGAGAAACCACGTGAGACGCCTCAGACGACATTTGTGCCTTTGCCCTGTCAGGAGCACACACGGATGGACACCATTTCGTTTTCTTGTGCTGAAGTTCACTCAGGATGAATTGCTGTTGCTATGTTAGGTAAAAATCTACCATAACAGCTGACCATCTTCAGAAAGGAATATCATTGCAACATGCTTTGTGGTCAAAGAGCTCCAACCTTGTCTCAGGATTTATGTAGACCATAATTATCAATGGCATGGCCACAATATATCATTAAAGCTTTGAAAAATTAGTGGTTTTCCTCGTATGCTGGTGACATGCCTTAAGCAGAAAAAAAACTTATTTTGGAGTGAAGCTGTCCACACAAGGACTTGCATCTGCACAAATTATGACTATAGCTCCACTCAAATATCTCACAAAGATAAGCTCTCTCTAACCCTTTTCCCCCTCAAGGAATCCTCTCTTCAGTCACCTTTTCCTGCATCTTCTACTCTCTAGACAGCAAAACCTTTACCCTTAGAGAGTGCAAGCTGTTTGTTTGCTAAATGAAACGGTGCAGGAGAGCAGTGCACGCACCCACAGCTGCTGTGGTTTGGGTCATGCCTGAGCATAGAGTGGTGAGAAGCACCAGGCAAGTCAAAATGTATTTAAAGGACCTTGTAAAATTTCTGTAGCCTGTATCAGGACCTGGATGGGTCACTGGCTCTTAATATTACTAAGTAGCCTTCTGTTCATAATGAATTGACTCAAATGTAGATGCTCATATTTTAGGCTTTATTCCACTTATCTATATTTGACTGGTACTCAAAGCTACAAAGAACGCACACACAGAGAAAAACAATACCCGTGCTGATCTGTTGGTATTGTCAATAGTCAGGTATGTTCCCGTGATAATGTAAAAATTACAAGTGTGTAGGCTGAGAATTTAAGCCTCTGATCTCTTCCCTTAGTTGGCAAGGCTAAGAGGAAAGAGGGATCCAAGAATTAGTCTAGATGAGACAGTCCACGTTTTCAAAAACCAAGTTGTGCTGAAGTGCTGTATATATCTTGACACAGCCAACTTATAAACAGTAGCGTATGCAAAACAGAAAAAGCTGACAAGCCTTCATAACCTTTCATTGTACAATTTCATATTTAGGAGGCACATTCGATGCTTTGCACTTATATACACAATTTACTGACACAGCTGAAGCGCTGTTGTAAAATTAAAAAAAAATTGATCCTCATTGTTTTTTGATGCACTGCCTTTTCAATTTTTTTTTTCTTGCCTGCAGCATCCATCTTAATCCTCTAACAGCTGCTTAAATGGTCAAAGAAAAGAAAAAAAAAAAAGGAGAGTGATTTTTGTGATCTTCAGCAGAGCTGGTTGGAAAGTGCTTTAATTTTCCTGGGCAAAAGTTCAATGGAAATACAAAATAGTTTTCATCTCCATTTTTCAAAGGAAAGATTTCAATGTTTTGGCTGAAACTCAAATACCAAAATATTTCAACCAAACCCCCAAAAATTTCCATTAGGAAGTGCTGCTGCATGGTGCCCTAGGAGATGGAATTCCAGGTCTCATACTCTCATTTCCCTTTATGCCCCATGATACAGCTGATTTCCCTTTTTCCAGACAAGAGCTGCTGCATCACCAAAGTTGTATTTCCTAATTCCTGGTGGGACACACGCAGTAGAGAAATGAATGGGGATCTGATGCTGCAGAATACCAACAAATTCCCACACCACCCCTCCAGCTTATCCAGATGGAAACGTTTTTGGATTTCAAGAAATAGGTTTCAAGAAAAACGTTTCCCTGGAAAGCAAGCCTTTTTTCAAGGTAAGCTTAATTGAAAACCTGTGATTTCTGTCAACAGGCAGTTTCAAGACAGCTATTTTGTTTCAGTGGGTTGAAAAGATCCTGCTGTTGAGTGTTATTGCAGATTCCCTTACAGCTAGAGTGCAGTTCACTATAAGCAATAAGACTTCCAGAGCTTTCTAGAAGATCTGGGCATTCCATTTCTGAGTTTTGAAACGAAGAACCTGATCCTGCAGGTGACTATCTCAGTCTGCATTTTTCCCCCACCGCTGCTATTTTCTTCAGGCTTTGTCAGCAAGAGATTCAGACCGGGCAATGCCAAGCAATCTAGGCTGATAACGGGCATCTCACAAGGCATTGAGTCCAATGCCTTTGAGTATTAGTGACTAAAATGCTTTTTGATTTAAGTAAACACCAGCCTCGCTTTACCTTGTGACACACAACGTTGCTAGTAGAACCCAGAGCATCCCCTGGTTGCTGAGGAACCTTTTGGATGTGGAGGAAGATGAACTTTTTTACACTTTTGATGGGACTCTTGCTTTTTCATGTCACACGTGGAAAGCTAGGAGAGGCTCATTCCCCATGGAAGGAAGGGGAACAAAGCATTTATGGCGCAAAAAAAAAACCCCAGCCATTACAGCCCTGGACATCCAAGAGCCCCATGGAGGAAGTGTGCCTTCTCTGTGAGTCATTAATGTTAGTGCTAAAAACTTTGCCCCAGGACTCTAAGTGAAGCCCAGCATAGATCCCATCCTAGGGACAGAGAGGTGAAAGAGCTGGGAAACACCTTACTGAGCTCATGGTTGAGTTGAATTTGAGCATCTCCCCCTGAAGTCCTGCCTACAACTGAGGCTTTCTGTAAGTGGGCTCAGCTGCCTCCTTTAAGTTTCCACACCATGGAGTCTTCTCTGCTTTGCCCATCCAACAAAGTGCCTTTTTATGGTTCTGGGCCTTACCAAGTGATGCAGAAGAAGATTTCTTCCCAAATCTGGTAATCAAATCAGTTTGACCAACTAGTCATCTGAAAGAAAGGATTTTATGGACCACATCCAAGCACGGTCCTACCTCCAGTGTCATGTCTCCAGCTGGGAAGAAAATCTGGTGCCTCAGAGAAAAGCAAACAATAAATCCTTCCCAGGTTCTGCTGAAGCTCTGAAACATGAGATTCGGTTAAAGCTTTCCATTTCAAAAGGGTTACAAAGACACTGAAACCAGTACAGATCTTCCTGTTCTCCCTGAGAAGGTAACAAACTACTATCACGTACCAAATAATTCCTCTGTAGTTGTATTAAAGAACTGGTATCCTTTGGACAGACATGTAGGGCATGCTTCCATCGCATGCAGATATTTAGGGCTATTTTGGATGCTAGGGTCTCATCTGCCTTTGCCTTTCTTTTCTTAATTTGTTCCAGGGCTTAGTTACATCACTGTTATGAAATTTCACCTTCACTCTAGGCTGAAGCAGTCTGACTTTGACCAGCCATTAGATCTCATTCTGCATGTCGGCAAACTGGAACCATCCCAGCATCTTTTCACATGTAAATATCTACACGATTCTCCAGGCACCTCAATTTCAGCTGTGACAGCTAAATAAATGGAGATCTAAAAGCATCATGCTTGGATTTCGACTCATTTTTGGGGCTCTCTGAAAATTATTACTGTGAAACCTTCCCCGTGCAGGGAAACAATGACTGGGCTCTCTTGCAAGTCTTACTGCGGCGTAAAGAGGCAAAGGCACTGCTGGTGTACGCTCTTACACACGTTCAAAGGTCACACTCACCACGGAACTGAACTGAGACTGGAGGTTGAAAGGTTCATCAAGTTCATATCTTCACTATAGTGGAAACTAATTAACCGACATAGATCACATTTAATTAGAAAAAGTAAATAAATATTTTAGAAATATTTCCACAGATCACAGTCTTCACACCTCCATCAGGTGGTTTCTACCAACCTTAAACTATTGAAAATTCAAGTATTCCTTTTCAATCAGAGTGATTTGGGGTTGACCAGGGCTAGGACAAAGGGGGTAAAGACAAGAGAAGGAACCAAGTTCAGAAGATACCGCAACACCTCACACTGCCAGAATACACAATAGCCAGTGGTAATATCAATGACTGTTCCAATTACCATGAACCTTTGAATACCTACTCTATTTCCACCTGCTACTCTTATTTAGTCAGTCTACTTGTAATATTTCTTCCTTAACAGAGCAATAAGCCTTTTTTAATTCATAGAATAGTTAGGGTTGGAGGGGACCTTCAAAGGCCATCTAGTCCAACCTCCCTGCAAGGAGCAGGGACATCTCCAACCAGATCAGGTTGCTCTGAGACTCATCCAACCTGGCCTGGAATGTTTCCAGGGATGGGGCATCCACCACCTCTCTGGGCAACATATTCCAGTGTTCCACCACCCTCAGTGTAAAAAAATTTTTCCTAATATCTGATCTGAATCTACCTCCCTCTATTTTGAAACCATTACCCCTAGTCCTGTCACAACAGCCCCTGCTGAAGAATCTCTCCCCATCTTTCCTGTAGGCCCCCTTGAGGTACTGGAAGGCCGCTATCAGGTCTCCCTGGAGCCTCCTTTTCTCCAGGCTGAACAGCCCCAACTCTCTCAGCCTGTCCTCATAGGAGAGATGCTCCAGTCCTCTTATCTTTGTGGCCTCCTCTGGACTTGCTCCAACAGGTCCACATCCTTCTTATGCTGGGGGCTCCAGAGCTGGACAGTGCTGCAGGTGGGGGTCTCACAAGAACAGAGTAGAGGGGGAGAATCACCTCCCTCAACCTGCTGGCCACACTAGCTACCAAAATAGTTCCTCATGCACTAGCAGTTCACTACCAAAGTAGTTCCTTATGCACAAGTTTTGGATACTGTGGCAGACACAAAGGAGGAACATATACATATCCAAATGGTATTAATATACAACATAATTTGTGATACGATTCTGCGGTTTATGGGTAGCTTTAGCCTCGGATATCTTATGGATCTGCAGTTTATCATGCACCAGGGACTTGCCTTGCCTGACTGTACTCCCTTGACCATCTCTCTCCTGGCACCATCTTCTACAGTCTAGTCCAATATGCCATTAAAAACAGGATAATATCCTATTACCTACTCCAGCTATGCTTCTGGAGAACCAGTCAGGATAAGTCTTCAGCCAGGAATACAAGGTTTTTGCATGGATTTCCCTTACATAGAGCACATTTCTGAAGCTCTATAGAGCTTGAGGCTAAGTTTCTTGACCCTTCCCCTACCAGGCAAAAACTCCTCGCCCAATTTGGACAGGGTGGAGGCTCTTGAGGGCCCCTGTTCAAGGAGCGATGCAGGTCTTTGCATAACAATAAACATGTGTACACCAACGAGACCATATATGCATGTTGAAACACTATGTGCGTACTCCAATACCTTGCTGAATCAGGGCCACAGTAAATGCATTCTTTTCATAGAAACACTTTTCCATGGACCTGATCCAAAGCCCACTGAGGTCAGCAAGAGTCTTTCACTTCAATAGGATTTGGATGAGACCCCACGAGCATTTCCAGCTAAAACCAGCATTGGAATTTGTGCACTGCCCATGCCTTGAAACAATTTGGGTCTAGTTCACTGTAAACCTTAAACTCAAGTTCTCCTCAGTGCTGGGAAAGCCATGAACACAATATGAATCTTTGCTCAGGCCCTTCTTTCAAAAGCCAGTTCAAAAAAGGTTCAGACTCCAATGAGCATAAACCTTCAGACTATTCATACCTGAATCAGGATCTAAACTTAAAACCAGCTGGAATATCTCTGAGGAGGAGAGTTTCAGCAAATCTTTCATATAGTACTGCAGGTTAAGTGTAAAAATAGCAATTAAAGAACAGATGAAAAGACATCTGCTGAAGAACACATTTTAGAATCTTCCTCCAAAGATAAGCATTCTATTTCCTAATAGCTATATAAATCCATAAAGACTTATCTACAATTTCACTGATAGATCACCACTAGGTAGGGGGGGAAAGAAGGAAGAGAAAAATCATAAAAGCATTCCACCTGTATTGCTGGCAGATGGCTTATAAATGTCGCACAGACTCAGACCTACTACTGGCTCATACAAGAGGTATTAAATAAGCTGGTGAACATCTGCTGGTAAATACACAGCAAACAAGAATGCAACTTAGAGCCAAACATCTGGCGAGTGTGGGCCACATCTCTGCTCATAAACCAAGCAATGTTTTCTGCTAATCATTAACAGAGTTATTGATTTTAGAAGTGTATCACACAGCTATAATTTTGTCAGAGAGTAGACCACATAAGTTGTTCTTTTTCTGGTTGTTTCATTTTGTCTTATTCCAAAAGTCCGTAAATTGACGAGTGGGACAAAAATTATAATTGACATCATCTGTGGGAAATATTTCATAAAACAACAGGCCCAGATGTAGGATTAAAGCCATGTGGTAGTAAAATACCACACTGAAAAAAAGTCCAGGTTCCATGATTTCTTACGAAAACAGATGTGCTATTACTCCACTCTACTTGTTTTTCAATGCTTTTTACTCCAAATAATTCTCTCTTTTTTTTTTTCCCCCCCTCTTCTTTTTTTCCACAATTGCACTAGGGAGAGATCATAAATTGATTGCAGATGGCAACTTGTACTTCAAAATCCTAACTGTCACAATCTTTGAAATAAAAATAAATGAAACATTTTGTGAAATTATATTGAGCTGTGTTAAAAGTAATGAAGATTATACAAACATATGTCTGTTTGTCATTTATACAGCACCTTCAGGCATGACAACCAACTCTATTAGACAATACTTCCCTCCCTGGGAAGCAGTTATTTTCTAACTCCAGGATGTACTGAAATATAGAAGGTACCCTATAGTCTGAGAACTCCTTTATCCAAGCCTTAGGATGGGATGAACCTTCTGCAACACGGAGCCAGGCGTGCACACCCTTGATTCTCTCTCATACAAAGAGGCAACGCAGAAACGCGACGGAACGGTTTTGTGCATCCTGCTTTGCGTATCATTTCATATTAGTACATTCTTGACAAACATATTGTATAAGAGATCCATGAAAGATAGAGGCTTGTATGGTTTGAATCCTAATTTGTCAGCGCTGTGCAGAATGGAAAACAACTGTATTTCTTCCTAAACGAGTTACCAACATATGGACCCCATTATGATTCCACTAATTACAATTCATTAAGTTCTGAATTTATGCAGTTTCACAATGGACTCTTAGAGATTCTCCATTTTCCAGTTATCAGAGATTTTGTAAGATCTAATAAAATAAAGGACTAAATTGGCTCCCATCTTGTCACTTAAATGCCTTCAGACAAAAGCCATTTCTAATTGAGTTGATGGTATTTGATGTTGATTAAGAGGTTGATCTAGGTCCCTGCTACAGCAATTCCTGAAGATAGAATGAAGGAGGAAAGCCAGATACTCTTTTGAGAAATTGAGATGTTTATCTCCCAGTACACTCCAGGGAAAGCTGGGAAGGTAGTGGGAATATGACTGAGTTAAAGTGCAGCCCCTCTTTTGTCTCACATAAAGGAAAAATAAATCAACAGTAGCAGGTGACAGGAAGAGCAAGAATGGAAGACTTCTTTTTGGGACCACAGAAATCATTAAAAAAAACTAGAGCAGGAGTAAAGTCAATGCCCACAGTAAGATGTGGGAGCAGATTGAGAAATAGCATCATTTCTATTAAATCTTTAGATCCAAGAGCGTCAACAGGAATCCCTTCATTATTCTCTCTCCCAGGCAAACCCTGCAGAGGTTAGCGATCTTTGCCAAGTGGCTCTGAAAACTCCACAGCCTTGTTAGGAAATCTTCGCTCACGATGCACCTCTCGAAGCATCCCTTCTTCAGCAGCAGCAAAACTTGGGCAACTACTCACACACCAACCGAGAATCCCATCTGCCAGAAATGCCAGGAGTAGCAAGACTCCGTTCGAGACATTAGATGCAGCGTACATTAGATACGATACACAAGATACTTTTCAGAGACTGAAGCGGTGTTTGAGGGAGAAGGGGTGGGACTGAACTGTTGCTCAGTTGGCTAGAATAAAGGCTTTTGAGCAACAAGGGGAAGACTTGGAGGAAGTTCAAATTAGGGTCATTTGCCTTTTGGAACAGATGAGTCTGAAATCCCACAAAGGCTGGTACTCTGCAGCATAGAAAGTCACAGCTCTAGTAAAGACCCTGCAGAGGGACAGCAGTTTAACACTCAGTCTCCCTCTTTAAAGGGAGACATAGTTCAAATCCTTATTTGAGAAACTCCAGCCGTGTATGCTGGATGTGAAGATTTGAGGCCAAAACAGCAAAACTGGAAGCCCATGGAGAAAGAGAGCAAGGGGTTTGCAGGCCAGGTAAATGCAAGAACCGCAGCAGTAGCTTTGTATGCATACATACCTACATACGTATCTCTCCATGGCTCTATCCCACCTCTCCCTCACCTCCCAACTGACTAGGGAATGCCATTCTGGATTGCAAGGAGCATAGCTGCAAACTTCAAATAAGAAAAGGGTTGCTTGGAGTGCTCCTGAACACTTTGGTCTAACCCATCCTCACCTTGGTGGGTTCTTTCTGTACGCCATCGCCCTTCCAACTTTTCTCCAAGGAGACTTTGCTTAACTGTTGGCTTTGGGCATTGTAATCTCATGTTATTCTTGTTCAGTCTGTGATATCATCTTGGTACCACCTGAAAACCTACACATTCTGGCTGTGTCCAGCTCAGCAGCCCAAGAAAGTAAATCAGAAAGCAGATCAGGACTATGAAACCAGATAGAATTTAGGAGGAGTGGACAAGAGTAGACAAAGTTATCCATACGAACATACAGCAGAGGAAAAGCCTAAAATAAGATCTTGGTCAGCTGATTCCTGGTCCAATTATCTATGGGACAACTACAAGAATTCTCTTTTTTTTTTTTTCCCCATAATGGTTCAGGGACTGAAAATGTTGCCCAGAGGAAGGCCTTGTAGGGCTGCACACTGAGCCAGACCCAGCACAGAGGACCGTCACATTTGCTGATCTAGTTGGAGTATTCAGTGACTTGCAGGTGATATTGGCCTTCTTTATCACAGGAGTTTTATTCTTTCAAAACCTGCTGTTGTTCCTAGAAGGGCCAGAAAGTTTCCTTATTTTTACAGTCTTATTTTCATATACTGGAAAAAGAGGGGATGTGTTTTAGAGATTGAATAGGTCAGAGAAACAGAAAAGCAGTAAAAAGAATGAAAATGCAAGTTTGTTCCTAAATCAGCCTGTGATGTTCACTTGAAACACTGCATTTTTGAAGTTTCCGTTCATTTTCAGGGTTTTCCCCTGTACTACATAAAAGGCCTAGAAATACATTTGTTTTTCAAACAAAGTTTTGGAACAAGTTTCTGAGTGCACATCAAATGGGCCAACATGGTCAACAGGCTACTCTTGTATCCACAATTTAAGACCTTGCTTCATAACTGCCATCTCATTCCACAGCTAGCAGCGAGGAGGGAGTGGGAATGGGGAATCCATGGGGTATTGCAATTAAGATTTTTGTTTCATCGTCTATGCCTGCTGGTATTCCTGACATAAGCCAAAACCACCCCTCTGAGCTGCCTGAAAAAAAAGGGTGGTCAATGCTAGAAGAGGATTTCAAACATTTGAGTTGGATGAAAGGAAGCTCACAGCCATTAGCACTGTTGGAGACACAATTGTTGTTATTAACACCATGTGCAACATGGCCATTTTGGTCTTTGATGAAGGAAGTATGGAGTTGGAGACCACCAGCAGCAGCCTGGAGTGGGTGGAGTGGAGAGGAAACATATCACAGTAGCGGCAGCCGCAGGATTTGTGATCAATAGCGAGGAGGATGGATCTGAACAGGATGTTGTTCGGTTAGCAGCCATACGTGCTCTTGCGTATTTGAAGCTCTACATGCTTTGCTAGGAACAAGGGGAAACAACTCTTCTTTAAGACCTATTTCTGCTTTGAATTAAGTCCAGCCATTGTAACAAATCATACAAAGATTTGTGTCTATCAGCAGCTGGTCAGAAGTCTCAACAGCACTCAGCAAGAGAAAGTGACATTAGCAAAATCTGCAGCAAGACAAGGCTCTAGCACTGAAAAAAAAAAAAAAAAAAAAAAAGTAACATTTGATTCTGTTTAAACATCCTGGTACCAATCGATGAAGGAAGAAAACCAAAACAAGACATAACAAGGCGCATGCAATTCACACCAAGGTTAGACTACACGAAGGAGCACACAAATACTGTGGCTTGTGTTTCAGGCCTCGAGAGCTCTCTTTCGCCACACAGCAGCCTCCGAGCTGCTTACGGAAGGACACGTTTGCCCAAACTACATGAGCTCGTGTTGGCAGGACAGGCAGCGCAATCATCATCATCGTCAGCACTGCTAAACACTCCCATCTTCTCCTCCTTCCAATGCTAGCATTAAAAGCATTACCTCCTGAAAAGGGCTAATTATGGTTGACCCCACCTTTTCCATGCCGATGTTGGCCTTAGCAACAGCCACAAGATGACAGTATTGCCAGAAACAGAGATATCAGCCACAGCTTCCCACAAGTTGTACTTCAAGCCACAGCAAATATTAGCCCTTAAAGCTTGTGGGAAGGCGTATGACCCGAGTGACAGGGCAGCTGATAACGCTTTCTGTCAGCAGGCTGGTGTATGTTTTGTTGCCAGCTTCAGGTCTGGCGACGCCTTCTTTCTTTCCACCAAAAGAGCAGGATCATGGGAACTTTGTTGCAAGACCAAAGAAAATCAGGTGTAAGAGATGCTAAAAACTGTACTAGCATCTTTCCTTCAGAATTGGCTCCTTAAGGAAGGAGAAAAAAAAAACAAACCAAACCAAAAAACAACAACAGACATATTTGGGAGAGGCTGCAGGATAGCAGTCAGTAGCAGGGTCCTATTATTTATATTTGGCTTTATCAGTCATTGCCATGAGATCTTTCTGCACCTTTTTTCACTGAGAGCTCTAGTTTTGGCTGTCTGTGTAAGTCTGTATCAGAGGTGATTTCTCTTGCTATTTATCCTTTTTAGATCGTGGATGATAGATTGAACTGCACAAGTCTTGGCACAAAACCTTCACTGGATCATCACAATCTTCCAAAAGGAGGAAGAAACAAATAAGAAGCCCTTATAAATAAGGTCTTGTTTTAGCTGTCCAGTCCTACAGGGCCTTCCATGTCAAAGCCCAGGGCTGGAAATGACTGTGTAGCAAAGACAAATCAGGCATTATAATTTTTTACATATGAGGAAAAAAAAAAAAAAAGCATAAGTGTCTCAGTTTTGACATAGAACAAAACTTTTGTCTTTGGCAGAGAACCCATGTCATTTGCCAAAGCAGCAGTTTGTCTTCTTGTGTAACAACAGATGCTAATGGGAAGCACACTCATTGCTTCATCACTGCTGGCCACCAAAAGTGGATTTGCGCACAACCACCAGCATCCCCAAGTTCCACCCAGAGCCAGATCACCTAGGCTGTGCCCTCTTTGCCTCCTTACTCAGCTGAACACCCTTTCTTACATGCAGGCCCAGGATCAATACTTAAAATTTTATTTTATGGCAAATCAAATCCAGTAAGTGACAGGGTCATTGGAGCTGTTCCTAGGCTTGTTGGTTTCATTAGCTTTCAAAAACACAGAAGCCCATGAAACCATGCACTGGATGTCCTGCCAAGAGTCCCTTGGTTTTGAAGGCCTCAGGCCTGTCTCTGAGGAAAGCTCCCCTCAGTCCCATTGCCCACATTGCCTGCTGAATCTAACAAGACACTTCACAATTTAGATATCAGCAAAGTTAACCAAAGTTAATTCACATTTTCCTGGTTCAGAAAGACACAGGGACTCATGCAAAGCATGTTGTTTCTTGGAAGTAACTTGAAGAAACCATTTTTCACCCACTTGGGTCTAATGCACAGTCAGCCTCTAGCAAGGGTCCAGTAACTCAGCTGTCTAAATGCTTAGGAAAGGAGCCAGGGGTTTTCTGAAGTTCACTTTCCCTCACCATCATCTACTATTAAGCAGCACTGAGTCTATCTGCAGTAGCTACACGTGATCTGCTGACCTACTGTACATTCCTTTTTAAGCAGCAGCTTATATTTCACCACTAATAGGATATATGCCAATGGGAAATGCTCACTTTTTGTTGGTATCCCATATCCTTTCCAAATTGTATCAATTCCATTAGTTTTCATTTCCTAGCAGATCACAGTACAATTTAGCATAGCACATGGTGAACTCCATCTCAAGAACATTTTAACTGAGCTTTAGCCAGTTGCTCAAAATTACATATTCTTCCACGTGGAGATGCAAGTATTTAACCTCCCTGTGTCCAGGGCTGACTAAACCACTTGCACAATAAATAAGTCAACATTGGAAGACAGAAGAAAGAAACTTACAGAAGTTTAATTCTGCTTCTTGAGAGATTCTCCTTATTTATAAGTACTGTCTTCCAGGAGTTGAAGGCCTCTTGAGAAAAAACTGCCAACAGTAGAACAGTGACACTTCAACAATTCTTTGTCTATGAACAAAGACACCAGCCATGCCAAAGCGACATGTCTTGGAGATACAGCAAGGGAAGAGCATTACATGACCAGCATATCAACAATGAGACCTTGTGGTGGTGATCTCAAGTTCTGATCTCATACTCCTGTAGATTACTTTCTTTTTTCCTGTGTAAACTGTGTCACTAAAGGGTTTGCTTTAGGAACGTGCACAGTCCTATTCCATTTGAAGCCAAAAGTCTGGTATAGCACAGAAAAAAAAACTTGCAAATATTCACTCCATTCAGCAAACAAATAAACAAAACCAGCTAAAAAGTCTATTTCTGGTTAACTATCTGAGAACACTTCCTGACTGGATCTTTGATTAGGAATTTACTTCCCTTTTTCTTCAGCATGTCTCTTTTCAAAGGACAACTTGAATAAGCCTCTCTAGTTTGCCAGCAAGCATTAGAAATCCTTTTCCTTTACTCTTCCTACCTATGCCAGAACCTACACAACAAAAATACAGTAATTGCTACCATTATGCTACACTAACTGTAGATCTACACCACCTAAAAAGCCAAGAAAGAGCACAAACAGCTGAAAAGTTGTCCAATGTTGGCCCACTGCAACTCTAGATCTGTATCAGGATTCTGTCAGCCTAACATTTCTCCTCATTGGATGTATCTTCAGTGCCTGCAAAAAGTGCCAGTCTTAAATATTATTTGCAGTTTCTATGCACCATTGAAAATTTGAACAGGCAGCTGGACAAGACTCTGGAGACATTTCCCCTCTAGAGTTATGTCTTTTTCTAAAATAGCGGTCAACCCAATCAGCTTGCTTATTATCCATCTGATAAGTCACGGTATTTTAATCAAAGCTGGATAATTTCAAAATCAGAAGGAATAAGAGTACACTTGTGTGATACCATACACAAACTCACATTTCCAAACCTGTCTATTCACAGCTTTGGATCAAAGTATTTTAAAAAATCACAGCATACAAACCAGCAGGACATTAATTGAATAATCAATCATAATGGCATTTAATGATTCAATCAATACTCTTATCTGGAGCAAGCCTTGGTCTTCCACATCTTGCCAACTCAAAGCATTTGTAATTTAGTCTTTCCCACTTTGACCTGTAAACAGTTGTATCCTCAGAAGCATCTTGCAAGCATTCCGCAGGGCACTTCGATCCCGGCAGCCCTGGGAATGTTGCGTTTCCTTCCTGGAACAGTTTGCATCTGGGTATTCAGGTGGATGCCCAGTCAAGTCAGCTACCAGGTCAGACTTCACATACCTTGAGGTGGATCACATTTGCCAATGTGGTGAGGCTGTGAAGAAGCTGTGTGCTCAGCTAGAACCTCCCAGTGCTGCTGTAACACAACACAGAAGTCTAGCACAGATCATATTTTTAAAAAATTAAACTTCTTCAACTCTCCTCACCACGATGGATACCCTGGGCTGGACTCACTGCTCTCCTAGGTTGTCTTTGCAGGGCACAAGCAGCAGATTAGCCCTGGGCAGCAGAAGTCTGCTATGGGATTTAGCAGAGGCACCTTCAGCTTTTCACCTGCTGGCCACTCTCTCAACTCAGCCAAAGGAGTAGACCAACTTAGAATAACACCCAGGGTTACGTGGGTGAGTTTATATACGCTAAATTCCTAAGTGGCATTACTCAGAGGCAATCCATTAGTGTCTTAAAAGCTGCTTGCCCCAAAATCATGAAGCTACAAGGTCCACCTGCCCACCACTGCCCAAGCAATGCTTTGCCAGAACAGCAGCATCATCTCCAGAATAACAGATACTGCTTGTCTGAAAGATTTCTTAAAAGGATGGATTCAGCCAGAAGACCACTGCCTTTACATATTGAGCTCCAAAACGCAGAGCCCCCTCACTCCTCTTAGGTGTTCAGAGCCCTTCGTAAGCACTGCGTGCTTGTCATTGATTGTTTTGCAATGACTTTTATTCTCTTTAGGACAGGAAGGTTTTATGGTTTTCCTTTTCTGTTTAAAGGCAAAACCCACTGCTGAGTACTTATTATCTTCTTGCCAGAGTCCCCTTTAGCTGAGTTAACTCTATAGTTTTATAGTCTATTCCATCACTGTATCTTAAGTTCAACAATCCTCCAAACACCTTGGCAATGGGTGGTATGTCCAAGGCATTGCAACTAATTTTTAACTATCAGTTCCTACTTTGAATTTCTTTTACACATTTTTAAAAGCATTTGAAAGAGCAACACTGAAGCACAGATGGCATCATTAAAAGTAAACATTGGCCAGGTTACAGCACAAATACCATACTGTGGTATCTGCTCCAGATAGAGGGCACACCGCAGTTGAGTCAATAGCGTGGTATGATATTGGTTTACCTTTTAACGAGATCCATAATATTAGGTAAAAAAAGGGTAGAACAATACATGATACTCTTAGTTTGTGAGAGTCACAGGTTGCTTTTTGAATGCTAATTATTCAGCACAAGCTCAAAATTGATTTTTAGGCGTGGTCCAGGTGCACAGATCACAGTTCTCCTGAGCCAGAAGGGAGATCGCTTTAGTCAGTTTATTAAGCTGGCGACAGCTTCTCCACATGCTGACCTGCTCTAGTAGTGGTTCTGCATAGCCCATATCTCTTCCCGTGAGGAACACCGAGCCAGTGTTCAGTGCCTGCTTCCTCCTCTGTCCCAAGGTTTGATAACTGTGACAGCAGCATGAGGCACAGCAATGTTTTAACCCCACATATAGGCTGACAAAGGGAATTTTAACCACACGAGTGATTTAGCAATGCTAGTGCTGGGAGGGATGGGGCAGAAAATAAGTCACTAGATCTTATGTTTCTAATGTATTCCTGAAATACAACCCATCCTGAAGTCCTACTTCTGTTAATATCTTGTGGTAGATTGTAGATCTCAGCAGTTTTGGAAAGAAGGTATAGATTTGCTGGTTAGAGTACAATTTTCACAGCCACCTGGAGAATCAGATTCGCCAGTCCCCAAGGTAATCTTAGCAGGAACCATCTACCCCATTGCCTCATGCAGATTTGAAAATTTTTCCCCAGCTGCCACATCCGCATACTATAAAGGCAAATAGCCCAGGGGTATCTACTTAGTTTCTTGCCAGTGACTCCAAAATAAAAATACATGAGATGCTCATAGGATCATAGAATAGTTTGGGTTGGAAGGGATCCTTAAAGGTCATCCAGTCCAACCCCCCCAGTCCAACCAGATCAGGTTGCTCAGAGCCCCGTCCAACCTGGCCTTGAACGTTTCCAGGGATGGGGCATCCACCACCTCTCTGGGCAACCTGTTCCAGTGTTCCACCACCCTGATTCTAAAAAAATCTTTTCCTTATGTCCAGTCTGAATCTGCCTCCCTCTGTTTTAAAACCATTACCCCTTATACTGATTATGCCTTTCCCTTCCAGTAGAATGGCCTCAAGAAATACAGATCTTCTGCTTCTACACGCCAAGGTTGATCTTCTCAATGTAAACATTTCATAATTTACAAGTGCAGCGATAAAAAAAAAACATTTTCTGTTTATGTATATAACTATCATTTTGACTTCTGGCTGTGTACAAAACTTTGCTTCTTTTTGACCTACATGAATGCAAAATAAAAAGGTTACAGAAAAATTACTATTCATAGCAAAACAGGAGTTGCCACCTAAGACTTTCTGTTGGAGGAAACAGCAAGTCCATTATTTTCTTCTTCATAGCTATTCCTTGTGCATTTCAACTGCTCTGCCAGATGACTCTTCAGGGATTAAGGAGTAATGTTTCATTTTTCACTGATTTTGAACAAAACACAGCAAAAGTTTCTACAATATAACAGAAGGGGTGCTGTCATTGTTCCAAGAATATTATATTTTAGACTAGCTGAATAACCTTTTGGGAGACAGAATGCTGAATCACACATAAAACGTTACATTCTCTTATCCATTGAGCCACATTTATGCAGAAATGCATTCCCTGTTTTGGACTGGGGTTGTTTGCTCATCTGTGCAGAAAGGGACTTTATTCTCAACTAAGGGATAAAATCAACTAAAAAAACCTCATAATATTATTATTCCCATTACAGTTGGCCAGGCCAGCGAGTACCTCAGTGACATACAACCCGTAGCATACCAAGTATCACCTCCTCCCTCCCGTTGTGTGGCACTAATAGCATGTGAGAACTCAAAATAGAATTATTTTCCTTCTTCCCCTCCCACGTGGGTTATAGCCTCATCTGGTTTCAGCAGCAAGATTTGCTAATAAAATGCTACTGCAGCAGAAGAGAGAAGGGAGGAGGGAAATCAAAATTAGCCATCAGTTCAGATCACCACCTTCCCTCCTTGATCTGGTGGAGTCAGGAGGTCACATCACCTTTGTTTTCCACCTGTTGACAGCCAGGTTGCTGTTCCAGCTTGAATCACTCACCTAGCAGAGCTCTGCTTCAACTGTGCAAAGGCAGACCCCATATCTTTGGTACGTGCTCTTCTTGCACCAAGTCTCAAAATCTGTTTAAAAAATTTCAGGTGCTTTCTTAAATTCTATTAACTAATATATTTTTGCAAACTATTTGAACAGACATTCAATCATTAAGCCACCAGTCTTTTGAAGATCTGTTCTGAATTCCAGCAAGTCACTTAGCATCTAATTAGAGGTGGTGTTTAAATCATCATCATCAAGGGAAGCAAAGATGTTTTCAGTAAAGATTCAAGTTCTGCCTCCAGATTTGTTTCATCATGAGCAAGCAGAAGATGTCAAGACCTCCACAAAAGCAGATCATGGAAAAAAAAGCAAGTCATATACTGAGCTGCAGAATATCAGAAAACACTTAAAGATATTAAGGCTCAAACAATTATCTAGCAAAAGGTTTTACATCATTTGTGTCATCACACGTAAACAAATCTAAGAAAAACTTCAAGACTCTCAACTATTTGAGATATGTTTGCCAGAGTGTTGGAGCCCTGATAAAACTCACAGAGAAAAGAAGAATGAGTGGCCCAGTCACCAAGCCAAGGCAAACCCCACCAGGGGAAAAAGTTGGAGTCATATATCTTTACTGCATGTAAAAAAAAAAAAAAAACCAAACAAAAAAACTTTATGTAGGCTTTACTGCATACTAAAAATGAGTGGAGCAGTATAGATCCTCTCTCCTCAGCTGCCAGGTATCTCTTGGTCAGAAGAACAAGCTGGGAAACAACTGGGTCTCAAGTTCTTGGTCAGAAAAAATGTGAAACTTTAGCATTAGTCTTGTACTACAGTACAAATATTTGTATTTCACAAATACAGGAGTAATTTCCACCAATGTAGTCTTCACTCCATTTGATATCCCAAAGGGCTCCTGTAGATGTTGGTCCTGGTGTGATGAAAGTCAAGATGGGAGCTCCGCTTGTGGGTTTGGGGAATACAAGATCAAGTCAATTGAACTACCGCAGGGTTTGAAGCTGCACACGGCCATAACTGCTTGGGCAGATGAAAGCCAACTAGGATCAGCACTGCCACCCAGAGTAGTACCATTCAGGAGGAACCACCCACCCTTGAGCAGTAGGGCCTATGGATCATGTCTGTCTCAATTCAGCCCTTTTAAGAGGCACACAGGCTAAGTGCCCACCCACTCCTCAGGGGAGGATTTCATTCTCCCATTAGGTTTGGGGCAGATGATAGCAAGATCTCCACTCTTTCAGAGACCTTTATGTGGCAGAGAACCACTAAATCATTTCCCTTGTCTATGGCAGGTTTGGCATCTCCCCATCAAACCCCCATGTATTCGATTGTCTCCACCAATTTTAACATGAGGGATAAGAGAAACAAAGACCAGCACATATATGAAAGAGGCTACTCAAACCATAGGTATGTGGGTTTCATTCTGGAGAAACAACTCTGAAATTTCATGGCTATTGTTGTGTAAATGCTAAATGTCACCTCAAAAATGCTCTCAAGAAAAAAAAAAAAAAAAAAAAAAAAAAAAGGACGCATTCTGTAACGAATGCTTTTTTTTTTTTTAAAAAAAAAAAAGCTAAAATAGCCACAAAGAAGTATTTTGGAGCTGGCTTGTCCCACAGCTGTTCGTTAGGAAGCATTACGCACAGACCCTGGTACTAACCACTGCCGGACACAGGATTATGCCCGTGGCTGTGTTTGTTTTAGAAGAAACATGGTCCTGCTATAATGACTCAGAAGAAACTTGTACATACTGTAACTGCTTATGAACCGGGACTTCGTGCAGAGGTCATCTGCCCTGCTAATTAGAGACAGCCACAATTAACATGCCCCTGGCAGTTGTTAGGTTATAAGAGTCTGTTTGACAGTAGGGCTCTCCCGGTCGTGCACCCATATCTGAATATTCCACGTTGCCCTGCCAATTCATGTCACGCTTTCACCTTGAGATGGAAGCAAGTGGGCAGGAAGAGCAAGGCATTAGACAGCTCTAAAACCACATCTGGTTGGCCATATGCAGAAAGTCATGCAGCTTTTACTTCACATGCCTCTTCTCAGGCAGTGGAAAAAGGCGAAATGCGATTTGACGCTTCGCCAATCGCCCAGCAGATCCATCCTTAAGTATGGAGGGAGACTTCTAACCAACGCAAAAGGCCCTTTTACTGAGAGCACGTCCCTCAGAGCTGAGCGACACATCTTGCTCTGCCATGTGTCTCCCATCTGAACATCTTGGGCTGCACAGCAGATATAATCCGCTCCAGCTGGGACATTTCCTGTTTCCCCCACAAGCTGCATTAACCCTGTCTTTCTTTCTCCCATTCAGAGGAGCTTCGAGTATAGATACTTCTCCCAAGCACCACAGCACGTCCCACAACCATCTTTACCTCTCGTTCCTCTCATTTTGAACACTCCGGTGTCACTCAGGACTCGTGCAGCACAAGTTTAACCCTAGCACTTCATATATTAGGTGACACAGATGCCTGATCCATGACTAAGTGGACGAAAAGGAGCTTTCCTGTGGATCACTTCACTTCTAGACATTTCTCCTTCGAGATGGCATTCTTTTTCTGGATTTATACCCATGTAGGTTAAACCAGGTGATATTCTTTGAATTAGATGTCCCTTTTTCTCAAAAAGTTAAGTCCCTGACAACAAAACTAGCCTGGTTACAAGAGATGCCATTCTTAATCAGAAACTCTGTCCTTCATTGGTGTCTGCCTGATCTTTCTAGGATCCAGCACTTCAACAACATTTGCAAGATGGGCCGCCAGTGAAGTGGGTGTACATTTCCTGTGATAACTAGCCAAAAAACAAAGAGGGGCATAATCACCCCTCCACTTCCAGGACACATGTTGCAGTAAGACAGCTGGGATCGCTATGAAGTTGGTCTAGCCAAATCTCACAGTGAATGCATAGTAGAAGTATCCAAACGGAGCAGTGCATCACCTTTCCCAAGGTCAAGATACTTATGAGCCCATCTGCCTTCAGGACTAATATTAACAAGCCGTGCCACTCACTCTGACCTCTCTACGACCACTAGTTCCTTCCTATTCTCACTATCCGCTCTTCCCAAAGTGTATTTGTAGATTCTCCCCAAGCCGACAGGATATACAGAAGTGGTAATCAACTCCAGCTGAGGTGCCTCCTGCTTCCTAAAGCCTGCCTTGGCTACACCAGTATTTGTTACAGGGTTTCTATACGTACCAAAGTAGCACAAACCCCATTATCAACATCTCCAGCAGCTCAGCAGCCATGCCGACTATCTGAGAGCCTACAAAGCACCACATTTTAAAATAAACACAAGTTTGCTTACACTGTATCTTGATCTTTCACCAAGGCCTTGGGCTTTACCCAGGAGGCAGACAGAAAGACTCAATTGGGCAGAAAGATGGGCTTGTGGTTAAGGCACTGGTCTGGGAGTTGACACAGCTGGGATTGGACCCTGCTCCCTTGCCATCTTTCTCCATGATCTTGAACAAGTTGCTAATTCCTCTGGGCCTTCATTTTTCTCATCTTCAAAACAGGATGCAGGCCTCTTAGTACACCTTTCCTGTAGGAATTTAAGTCAAAAAGGGACTTTTAAATTGCATTTCAACCACAATTCCGAACATTTAAACTGGCATTAACTTGAGCACACTCTCCAGTCTACACAACATAACTTAGATTGATGATACTGCAGCTAGAGGGGAATCTGCCTTGGAGGACAGGCCTAGAATTCCAAGTTATTGTTAATAAATTATATGGTAAAAACAATGTCAGGGGAAATTCAGTAAGTGTAGTATTTCTACACTGAAGTGGGGATACTCACTTATGGCTAGAAGAAGAGGTGAGGACTGTGCAGAACTGTTTGCTACATGAATGGAAACAGACTTCTAAAAAACAAAAAAAGCTATAGCCATCATCCTACAAGACATAACCAGGAGTAAAAACTGTGAGGCATAGGAAATGCCCACTTCATTCAGCTTTTGCAAGACCTCAGCTGAATAATTATGCTCTGATTTGGACCATTTAGAGAAATTCCAGAGAAGAGTCATGGGAATGTTCTGAGGTTCAGAAATCATGAGCTGCCAAAAAAAGACTGAGGAACTGGGGTTGCTTAAAGAGAAGAGAAATGGGCTGCTGAAAAAAGGGGGAAAGAATTAATCTGTGGTGGTCAGAACAAATAGAAATATGATTGAGTTACATGTATTCCGGAAAACATTGGAAGTAAAGGAATAGTGAAGCACAGGAATGTTTCTCTTGGACAGAACATCCACCATTAGGAGAATTAAGGACAGGTTAAAAGAAAACCTGTAAGGAGAAAACCTGTAAGTTTGATTTGATCCTGCTCACAGTTAGAGGATGCTCTGGAAGAACTGCATTCCTCTCAGCTGCATTTTTTATTATCCTTTCATTTCTGTCGAGATTGGCTACCTACAGCGTCCACATCATGGAAATATTTGTCAAGTGAATGTACCTGAAAATTCTCAGGGTTTGGGTTTTCCTCAGGTCTGGTTCCAGATCCTCAGTTTTGAGGAAGCGTCTCACCACAAGCACGTTCAAGATTGATGTTTTATTGCTACGTTACACATTCCAGCCAGTTATTTCTAAATGTTTGAGAAAACAGAGTTTACCTTTCAAAGACTCTGAGTAAGCAAGATGCATAAGTAACATAAGATGATCCTTGTTCTCCGGCCACCATTCCAAGAGAAAAGGATGGTCAAATCTATAAGGTTTTGTCTTTTTCTTGCCTAGGAAAGAATAAAATCATATCCTTTCAAGGAGGATGTTCCACTCAGATCACTGTTTAGAACTGTATTTGCATGACACCTAGAAATACTGATCCTAGACCATGATACAGTCTCATAAGCACTTCCGCAACACATTTTCAAACGCATAAAGCCATATTTTTTTAGGAAGTAATTTGCTAGGAAAGTATATATCACAAATAAAAAAGTTATTTAACAAAGGAGAAATGGTACTGCGAAAACAGAATTTGAGATCCAATGGTATAATTGTGAAATTGGGGAAGACTTTGCAAAACAGAAATTTGAAATTTCCCTCTGCAGAGGAAAAAAAAAAAACCAAAATCTGTTTTGCTGATACAAGATTCAAATTTTGCCCAAAGTCTTTGATACGTAAAAACAGTTAAAGCACCTTGCTTACATATTAGTCCTGAGTGTGTGCTTAGACTAAATAGCCTCTATCCTCCTTCAGATAAAAGAGGTTTTTCAGATGAGCTGTCATTAATAATATGCTATACATTAAAGCAAACATTAACATGTTTTCTCAAGTTATTGCAGAAGAGAGCACCTTTAACGTATATATATAATAAGGGATCATTTTTATAATTTCATTTCCATCCCTGAATGTCAACCAACTCAAACAGAATAAGATCTGTTTAGTGCATGCTGAAATGTGACTTTGACCACGTGTCATAAACAGATGGAAACTTTTGCTTATCCACTCTGTTCTCTGTGACCAAAGGTGGAGAGCGCACAGTAGTGGCTTCCAAGACACCAATGTATTAGAGAGGAAAACCCCACACTTTCTAATAGCCCACACTCTCCAAAAATTGCACTCAAAATAAGCAAGTGCTGTGAACCTTAATTGTCTGCGGCAGATTTGGAAGGCTGGATAAATTAGTACAATAGTCAGACTGAAATAAAGTTAAGCAGATATTTTCCTTCTAGCTAATTATTCAATACAGAGGAAAAATTTGAGACATCCACTATTTATAATATCTAACAATAGGTTTTGTTTATGAACAAATAAACTATTCATTTCTACTCTGGAATACTTTATTAAAGGGTTTTAAAATATTCAATAAGTAACAAGCATGCTTAATTTAAAATTCTCAGTTCAGGCGTAAGTAGTGGCGCACAAAAAGGAAAGTTATAAAGAATTAACTGCCTACATATTTTCATAGTCACGGAATAAGTGAAAAATTTATATTTTCAGAGGGCTCCCTGATCAACGTAGTCCTTGTATTTTGGAACACAACGAGATTTCCATGCTTTGAAAGCCTCCATTAAGTCCTTTAGAAGAGGGACCTGGGTGCCCCAAGTATGTCTGAGACAACCCTGAATTAAGCTGTGCATCAACGTAATCAATATATTTTGCAGTTAGCATGCCCACAACACACTATCCACCACCAGTAATGGAATTGTGCATTAGAGGTTTGAGGTTAGACAACCACAGATTCCTTCCTTCCTTCCTTTATCTCCCAATAGAAATCTAAAGAAATCTGAATATACAGAACAGGAGGGAGTTGCTTACTTTGAATCACTTGTCACCATAAACGTGATGACTCGGATTGCAGTTTGGGACAAGAGTGTCATGAGACCTGTTGAAAAAAAAAGGTCTGTTTCAAATAACAGATGCAGCGTCACACCCATCTGGATGGTCCTTCTGGTTTTGTCTTCATTTTGGGTTTGGTTCGGCTCTCTTGAAGCTTGTTATTTCACTTTTTTTAAAAAAAAAGCTGCCAAATGTGGACAGTGGGTGTGTCTTGTTGACATCTTGTGGTCCACATAATGTGGCCATTTTGCTGATTGTCAGAGCAATATGATTAAGACCTTAAAATCAAGGGAGATTTTAGCCAACAACATGCATTGGACAGCAGCAATTAAGCCTCATTTCAACAGTCAAGTATGACCACCTCCATCACTCTTCATCAACATAACCTCCCTTAATCCCACGCTGTATCATCTGTCTGGGTCTTCCTTTACCAACCATTATTAGGCACAGCTCCAACCAGCTATGACTTTACAGAGAAATAACAGCAACCATAATGCGTTAGATCAAAGGTCTTCCTAGTCTGCTACCCTGTTTCCAGCCATGTCCAGGAAACAGCTGTTTAGGAACAGAAACAAAGCAAGTGAATTATCTTTCCTGTGGTATAGTCTCCCAGCAATCAGCAGTTTAAGGAAATATTTCCTGATTTCCAGAAGTAGACGGTTGCCACAAGACTATGTACACCCAAGGCTCGGTGTTTCCTCCTAGCCAACTGGCAGAGGTTGGATCTTCAATCCGTCAACCTTCAGACACTGCAGAATAGGTCAAATTCTCTGCCAATAAAAATCAGTGACTTTTCTCCAGCTTGAAAGCTGTTGACTTTAAATAAGTACCTTGGACTCCTGTCTTTAAATAAAAGCACACTAGGGCCCAGTTCTTATGTACACAGAGGATCTTTTCAATCATAGTAGCAACAAGAAAAAGATTAGAAGTAATCACAAATTTTATTTGGCCACCCCTGAGGAGCCTTAGTTCAAGTTAGAAGGAGGTTCCATTATGAATTTTAAAGCTAATAGATAACCTCCCAACATTAATCTCCTTTTAAGCACCACACATTGGACATAGCATTAAGAAAACCAGGTTTCAGATGTGAGTATATAAAAGAAATTAAAGTGCTGCAACGATCCACAGAGCTAAAGTGATTTACAGCAGCCATGAATTCAGCTAAGCATTGATATGAAGAGTACCACCATGGTAAGATGATATTGCGTGGTATAATATTTATTTTTTCAAGGATTGTTTCAGTGTAAATTACTTCAGTGAATCAGAAAATCCCTGCCAAAATAGCATAACATATATCACACACGACAGAGAGAAAGGTTACCAAGGTATGGGATACTCTTATCAAAATTGCAGAATAATTTCACTGGAAGTCACCTACTCCAACCTCCAGGTTCAGAGCAAGTGTAATTAGACCAAGTTGCTCAGGGACTTGTCTACTTGAGTCTTGAACATTTACAACGATAGAAATTCCACAAAATTTAAGTCATGAGGTTAGAAAAATCACTCCATTTATATTTCAAGTGTCAAACAACATTATTCCTCCATATAGCACAACATAATTACTAAACACTTGGACTGTGTTCCTCATCACTCTGCACGCCTCATTAGTTGGGAGGGATGGCTAAGTACCAGCAGCCAACATCAATTAAGTGGAATGAAGAGAAGGAAGATCCTACAGCTTTAAAACACTCCTACAGGTTTCCAGACTCCCACTTCTCATCCTTATAATGAAAAGAAAGATATTTATGAAGCCAAAAAATTATTTGAGCAACATATTACAGAGTTGTAGTAAAAAACAGGTGTGGGAGACACATCCTCAGCTCAATATGTGAAACGCAGGGCAGCATTCTGCGTGCCTCCCCAAGCGCAGACACAGAAGGCTAGCGAGTTCACCAGTGCTATAGCCACCACTGTCACGAGTTTGGTTACTCAAACAATCACAGAGAAGACACTATTCAAGGCAAATCACATACACCAAGGGGTCTGCTGCAAACATAAAACGCATCAGCCCAACGTAGCCTGGATCCACAACTGGCTTGGGCAAGGCAGATCTCCCTTACATCAGTAAGGGGGGTGTTTCACAGTGATTTTATCACAAAAACCTCAGCACCAGCACCCCTACCACTTCCCCATAAATCAGTTCAGTCACAAGCAGTTGGGAAGCTGCAGAAGAGTTTTGTGCAAGCTTCAGATTTTTCTGTGGAATAGGAGCCCACTGGCCATTACTTAACATGTGATGATGACAAGCTATCATCAAGGTTAATGCTTCAGGAGGTAAGTGTATCTTAACTTGTCTTGGTAGCAACAGAAAAAATTAAATTTTACATTCTAGAACACAGGATTTCAAGCCATTCCTTCCAGTCAATAACGTCAATAACAACAGTGTGCATCAGCATCTGTCTTAATCCTTCAAAGTGCAGAAGAAATGAAGGTCAGACATTAACCACTTGCAATCTCATATGGAGCAATAAATGTCTGCAGATTATAGTGAATCTGCTTAAAAAGCATGTGTAAGTGATGTCACCCTTTCCCTGAACCTGCAGTACCCCAGGATTTACAACATTCTCCCTGTACTTAAATCAAAGCATCGCTGCTTGTTCTGACAAAAGCTTTAACTTCGCAGACATTACCCCAACAACAGGCCATCAGTTTAACAAAAGACTCAAATATCAGACTGCATCACAAAAGTCAGCCTTGTTTTTTTTTCCTCCTGGGCTGCAGAGAACACACATTGGTGAGCTACAGAGGGCACACACAGCCACGCAAAGCCAGCTGGCAGGCTCACCGCAGCTCTGCACTGGGTTGGCACGTACATTCTTGTATGCACATACATAAAATAACGCCATCCAGCGCCCACCATCTCTGCCAAGGGTATCGCAGACTGTCCCACAGGACACACTTACCATCCTGAAGCGCCCACTGATGCTGCGTCGCTCCCACAAGCCGCCTGTGCCTGAAGCAGATCTCATCTGCCAGCCCTTTGTAGACAGGTAACAGCAAACCAAGTCCCCAGATCTTCAAAGGAGGATTTTCTGGTGGAAAAAAGCCACCTTGGATCTTTCACCCAGCCCATCTCAGCAAGGTTCATTTTTACCCTTTGCTGCTGCCTTTTAGCTTTACCAGGCTATGCAGCAAGCTTGCCAGGCTCCATTCCTCTGCCAGCAGAGACTCACTGGAAGACCAAGGCTTTTAACCACACTGCCAAATCTTTCATTCTTACTCCTTGCTCTCTCAGCAGCTCCCTCAGTAGCTTCTCCTTTTCCAAGGTGAAAAAGTTCAGAGATCTCAGGAAACCTTTTGCAGAGCAGCTGAACTCCATTCCTCTCCATACTAATTCTTCTTCCTCAGGAGGCACCTTCACAGCAAGAGCTTTCACCCCGGCAGTATTCCTCAGTTTAACATCTTCACCCTATAAAAAGATCTCTACTTCAAGTTCAAAACTGCTACAGCTCACTCTCATGGAGTAGTATATTCCCCATCCAGCCTCTCCTCAGCTTGCAGTTCTCCACAAAAGCAGTATGGATGCACTACTTGGAAAACAGCCTTTCCCTATAAGCCCCCCTCCCTCCTTGCTAAAAACCCTCGTGCAGGTGTAGCCAATTGAGCAGGGCTGGCCACAGCTTAAAAGATGCAAACACCTCCCACGTCCTATCAGTGCCTACAGGTGATTTACTTTCAGATTTCCCTAACGTAGTTGCAATAAGAAGAAAAGAAAAAAAAAAAAGTCTATTTGGGTATGTTTTAGGCAGCCTTCTGATTCACAAGAATCAAAGCTATTTTTAGGCTGCTCTTTATTCAAAATTGAGCAAGTTCCTTTATTTAACAACAGAAAAGAATGAAGAACAAACATGATGAACAGTTCAAGGAAAATTATACCCTGAGAGCCCCCAAGATGTTGGCAATAAGGAATTGTTCAAGCTATTCTCCTCTTTCTATGAGGTTCAGTCACACCCTCCCTGGATGTAGACAAAAGCTGCCCAGCCATAGGTACAAGCATGTGCTTTGGTCCGAGATCAAACACGTACCTGATGACAAGATGCTCTGCTTTGGTGCAGGGGACATCTTCATTAAGATCACACAAAATGAGGAATATAACTGTGCTATGGAGAGGAAAATTTGTCATTCACAGGGTCCTTGCACAGCCAAGAGGAATGGCAAGGTCACGGCAGGGTGCCCTAAGGTCTCTTCCCTGTCAGATAGCATCATGTAGTCAGATGTAAAGGGAATGCTTGCGAATTTAAAGGATTATTTTCTGCTGGAATGTAAAACAAGAAGGCAGAACCGTAATGTACATTTAATTATCACACTCAAAACCAAGTCTAACTGGAGCTGATGGAAGTCTTTTCATTGACTTCACTTGACAATGCATCAGGCTGATCCTTAGAAGAGTTCCTTGTTTTCCCTTCAGATCCCTTCTCAGCCTTACAGCATTAGAATCACGTGTTGGGAAATCTGTGATAATATCTTTACCCTAACATCATTGATTCATGCTGCCAATAAAGAAATGGAGAACGATGAAAGGTGACAGAAGAAATCAGATCTCCTTTATCCTGCTCTGTAGCATTCTGCCTTCTTTCTGGGCGAGAACAAACTTTCTCCTCTTCAGTTTGCTGCTTTTCCCCAAGCAGTAGCTCAAAAGAGTTGGTCAGCGACTAAAGCGGGACAACATCAGTGCTTATCTGTGTGACTTTTGAAACCTAGTCCTTTCAGGGGTCATAGCAACACAAATGCTACCTGTGAATACCATCTTCCCAAACCCACAAAAGGAAAACATTTAAGGTTTTCAGTTCACACAACCAACCTTCTGTCATCCTGGCAACTTGGTTTCAACTGGAACAACCTATCTTCACATTTCAGGAAATATAGAATGAAGGAGGACAGGAAATATCCAGCCATTAAGAGTTCACAAACTAATTTTTTTTTTAAGTTCTTCGCTTCAGAATGGAAATAATTTTCATTTCCGCTTCTTTTTGCCCTCTCTACCACCGCATGTGAGACTATTTTCTCTCTCATTGCACGTCGTATTTGACCTCCTGGTGAAAGTCAGGAAACATCATTCAACTAATTGTGAGCACCTGCATTGCTGCAGGTGTGAGGGGAAACACCTAACTCCGTGGGTCAAGGAACTCTATGCTAATTTATAACACGAAGACCTGTTATGTCCCCAAAATGCAGCCTACATTTGTTGTTGTTGCAGTAGTAGAGGGACATGTCGGAAACGTCCTACGTGGTAGCAAAAGCGGTTATAGCTGCTTCATTTTCTGAGAAAGTTCTGTATTTTCAGAACTGTATGGTCTGCATTTGCAGCAAACTTTGTTCTCTCCATTGAAATCTTCAACTTTTCTGCTTCGGTCTAGACCAAGGTGAGGGTACACATATGTGCACTTTGAGTACATGGAGACATGTACTGCCTTCAGCAGTACTGACCACGCACGCAATACGCTGGCTATAATACATTTTCAGTGCTTTTTCTGTTTAATTGTCAAACTGGACTCCTATGAGACTCTCTCTAGCCAGACACCTCATTAAAGCTGATAGATTTACAATCCCCAGCTTACAGTTTCTGGACTGTGGGTGGCCTTGGCCTTGGACAACTTGCGAAATTTTGCATGTCACCGTTTTCCAATTGTAGAATAGGAAGAAGAATCTTTCTTGCCCCCCATACACTGTCTTGCCGCCCAGAATAAAGCATTAATGTTTCAGAGAGGGCTTGCCCATTATGACATGGCCCTCCACTGATCGTAACAATGGAACCCTAACCGCAGCTGGAGCTTCTAATAAAAATAAATTAGGGCTGCTGTTGTAAAAACAAATAAATAACAGAAATAACTCCAGGAGAATTCTGTCAACACAGAGATGGGCAGGGCTGTGATAGTATTTTATTTGTTAGGTTTCTAGAACTTTGCTTTTGACCTTTTACCTTCTAGAAACAGCCATGTTACAGAAACCTCCCCAAAGAACGATCTCTGTCTCTCCATGCAAACAGCTGAGAACCCTCCGGAGAGCTGCTAGTGAGATATATGCGCCGTCTGTCAGTGGTGAAGGAGTCAATTCAAATCCACAATTCAAACAAATACACTTTAAGAGCTTCTAAATGTTTATATTGGCTTTGTGTCCGCAACGCTATTTTGAGAATGGTCTGCCTAAGGCATTTTTCTCATTTCCAAACCGAAAGGTACTTTAATGGGGCCACGCATGCAACGGTTTAGTTCCTGCACTGGGCTCCTTGCCGAGGCTTCCACCTGCCTGTTTAATGGCAGAGCTTTTCAACTGCTCTACACGGAGCCATCTCTGGACTTTAAAGACTTCTGCAGCCACGGTGCGCTGCATGGTATTGCGCACCGCACCCACCTTCTGTCCTGAGGCTGAGAACAATCAGAGCTAGGCAGAGCAAGGAAAGAGTAAGAAAAAGTAATATTTAGACAGTAAACTTTCCAAGCGTTCAGGAGAGAATGGCTTGCAGATGTATATGTTTAAATGACATTTACACTCCCATTGTTTCCTTTAACTCGGGGCTGCTTCTGATGAAAAAACCAATACTGCTGAGAGCTACGTTCTTCTTGGTGAGAAGTAACACCCTCCCAATTCTGTCTCAGATGTACAGAATGCTAAAAACAAAAGTAGCATTTTGGAATTGTGTGTGCAGGGGCAAGGTCTCCCTTAGATACACAAGCTTAGTCTCTTGGGTTGTTTTCATCCCGAAGAGAGAGCGAAAGACTTCATGTGTCCAGTACAGGGGTCCAGAGCAGAGCTGGCACAACCTTTTTCTATCACCCACTCCAAGGCTCCAGGTGGAAGGAGAAGAAGCAAGGAAGTCTCAGCACGAAGTAATTTTCAGCTCCATTTTCCCTTTGTCAAAGACACATAACTGAACCAAACTTTCTCTTATAAACTGGGAGTCCAACAGACAGACTTCTACAGTCTTTCCTTGCTCAGTGATCTTGGGATACTTTGGTCAACCCACAGATGGGCCTGAGTCTACTCAGGTATGTCAACATCTCTGAACTCAATGTCCTCTCAAATCAGCCTAGTTACGCTGGGGTGTTCATAACTCTGCACTGCATATGAGTACAAAAGATCCTCATTTCAAACAAATGATTCTCTCACTAGCAAAATCAGTGAAATGACGTCAATTTATACCAAAGGATTATTTGCCTTAAATTGTGCCTTCTTAAAAAGCAGAGCTATTAAACAGATTGTCACACCTAATGCCCAAGGCTAAGCAATGAAAAATGGCATCTTACAATTCTGGTAGTCAGCAGAGAAAAAAAGTGCAATGAAACTTCCTTTGGAATTGCTGACTGTTTTGTTTCGAGCAGGTCTCTGGATATGGGGACATCGCGGTGAATATGTGTCACCTCGTTTTGAGAGTGGACTGAGCCTCAGGAACCAGCAATACAGGCAGCAATAGTTTGCTGTTGTCAGCTAATGCCGGAGTTAAACGCAGTTTTCTTCTACACGCGCGGCAGGGAGGGTAAGGGGAAATACACACCAGACACTTTTCCTGGGCATTAGTGCTTTCATTCGACACAAATAACTCACATGTGATAGTGATAATTAGCACAACTAAAAAGCAACAGCTGAGCAAAGGTCATTGGGAAATAATAATGCTACCCTTTTTCTATAAACAACTGGGATATCAAACAGCCCCTCAAAATCCAGTCAATCGCTCACCCAAATCAAGGACCACAGAGACTTCTGCAGGCTTTGCAACACACTTGCCGTTTCTTACATCTCCCCAGAAAATTTCTATTTAATTTGCCCAACGGCCTCTTCCCAGATGGCCAGGATATTTTGGCAGCCCACTCTGCAACATCTCTATTTTTGATTTTCTGTCTTGGAAATTGGTTTTGTGGTTCAACCACAGGTTGGGTTGCTTTTTTTTTTTTCACTTCCTATGATTGACATATGATCTGAGCTTGGCTGGAGCAAAGGGACATGCTGTATGACACATCATCAAGAGAAAACCTGCCCAGACACGGAGTTTGTGTAGTCTTGGTTTGACTGGCAAAGAAGGAGACCCGAATCAAAACATTTGACGTGTAGAGAAGCAGCCCTACGGAATTAATGCGAAGGCAGGAAGAGAAATTAGACGGCTAATCTAATGGGATCAGTCCTACATGTGGTGTACGCTGCAGCTCCTTGGGACTTTGCTGAACCGACAATCTGCACACCAACCGCAAGCGAAGGATCCTGTCACTCCAAGGGTCACTTGGGCACTCCCCTGCCCACAGAACGTGACAAGTCGCAGCACACAGTGAGGGAAAAATTGTGCCCTCTGAACCCAGCAGACTGAACTAGGACTTTTGAGGATTGCTTTTATTATATGTTTTTTTTTTTTCAGATGCCTTTGCATATGCACTTGCAAAACAACAAATAGCTGATACAGTCTGAGAAAGCAATCATTTGCTAGGAATCAAATAGATTAAATAATTAATGTGAAGAATTTACATAGGTATGAATGTAACAAGCATCTGGAGCTAAAGATGAAACTGGATTCAATGCAGATCAATGTTTTTGAACACATGTGAAGTGCTAAAAGGACAACACACAACACAACCGTGTAACCCAACAGAAAAGTAGCTACACTTGGATTCATTTTACAAACACCAAATGTTATTTTTCATCAAAGCCTTCTTCCTATTCTTTTTTTTTAAACTGTCATTCATTCCAAGACTGAATGGAAATGATCAAACTGCAGTCACTAGGAAGACTTCTGTACATATTGGATTGGATTCTACTGGAGAAGCTCGAAGTACATGTTTATATATACTTCCATTGAGTTTATTTTCTTAGGGTGAATGAAAACAGGAACTTCTTGGAACAGGGGATGAAGAAAATCAGCCTTCCACAGAAACCACAACTGAGAAGAACTCGGTAACAGTGCAGAATAAGGAGTACAACGATACTTAAGTGTCGCTATGGATAAAGCCTTATCTTCCTTCAGAAATTACTCACACCTTACCTACGTAAAACTGGTTACCCGCAAGTTGCCTTCACCTGAGTGTTCTGAAATACTGATTTCAACAGAGGTATTGTGATGTTTGATTGGTGTATTGGGAAATCAGGTCTGAGCTATTTCAGGCAAAAGTCAAAGCAGTTTCATTTCCAATGCCTCAAGACACAACAGAGCAGCCAATTATTTCCCTCTCCCCCTTCAAGCAGACATTAAATTGGCAATATCACCCAATCACATTTCAAAGCTACAAAACTGCTTTCCAAATAGGTTAAACACTGAGCCAAAACTGCAAACATACTAGAATTAAGGAAGTTCAAGAGAAGGAGGCATGTTATCTCCAGCACCTTGCCCAGTACCAATAATTTCATCATCTCCACACAGAAAACAGGCAGGTATCATGCGATGTTGAGTAATGAGGAGTAAAAAGTAAGCTCTGTAAGGTTTTAAGGCTTGATAAAGTGTAGCTTAGCATGTAGAGATTTTAGTGTTCTTTCCTAAATCTAAAAAAAATCTTCTCACCCTTCCTGTTCAGGCACATTGCAGCATCCTTTCTCAGTTCTTAACATCAATCTGTCCCTGAAACAACTAACCCGGGAAGGAAATGGTCAATCACTTGACCAGACCCTGCTGTTTTCTGCCTCTGAAGGATTTCTAGCACTCTGGGATTCCTCACTCTGAGGGAGGCAAAGAGAGTGCCCTACCTGGGCATATCTGAAGGGAGAGACATTACAGGAGCATGGAGCAGCTGGGATGATTTGGATCGGTCAAAGATCAATGTTGTCAGCTGGATGGGAGGAACTTCCAGTCCAGAGCGAGGATTTGAGAAATGAGAAAATATTATTGAAACCAGTTTATTTGCAATAAATAAAATTTATTTTACACCTAAGATTCTAGAGCACCTGGTCCAAATGCCTCCATTTCTGTTATCTCTGTAATAACTCTGAATCTTGCTCTTGAAGATTCTTTTCAGAAAGGGAATGTAAAATGTGTTCAGGCACTCCCAAAAATGTCCCAGGCACTTTACTTTTTCATTTGGTTCTTACTAAGAGGATGCATGATGCCCAAGGAAATGAGTCCCAAACACAGATGGGACCTATAAGAGTCATTGCAATCCGAATAATAACAAATTAGAAAAAAAATCCAATTAATTATTTTTTTCCCATTGAAAAATAAGTAGTAATTGCATTCTTATTACTCTGCAGGAAAGAATTGATTGCCATGGAATTCTCATCAGGAAAAAAAAATATCACATCCAAGTACTTTTTTGGATGTCAATATCCATCTCAGTGAATAAATGGATCCCTTCTATGGCTGAAGGTGAGTAGTTCTGGGAGTCTACAGCAACTGCATCTCTAAAACCTGCTTTTTTTGGCAGACTTCATCACTCATAAAACAGTGAAGTATCAGAGCAGACCCTGCAGTGTGATGCAGATACCATCCAAGTCTTAAGGGAGAGAATAAAACAGGAGAGGCTTGGAACTACAGGTCCAACATGGAACAACATCACAAAACAGGTGCAGAGATTTATTTCTTTTTTAACTAAATGGTGGTGGATGCCCCATCCCTGGAAACATTCAAGGCCAGGTTGGATGGGGCTCTGAGCAACGTGATCTAGTCGAAGATGTCCCTGCTCCTTGCAGGGGCGTTGGACTAGATGACCTTTGAAGGTCCCTTCCAACCCTAACCATTCTATAATTCTATGATTCTAAATCTCATTTTCTGATGGAGAAATAGTCTGAATTGTTTTTTCAGACCTCTTTTTTTTTTTTTTTTTTTTTTTTTTTTTTGCTCAAGGACAAAGCTACAGGAGGAATTGTATTCATTTGTTTAAATACATCAGAAGCAAAAGTCAAAGTGCTACCAGTCTAGTTTCATTTCATGTGTTTAAGAAAACTGTTTATATGTCAGTAAAGTAGCAAGTTATGATTTTGTGCAGGGCTCGTGATAATAAAATTGCCCACCAACAATATTTTTTCTGGAGATAAGGTCAAAGATGGAAATGACTGACGTGAAAAGATACATCAATCAACTCAAGATAATGACTTGAAAAGCAAAATAATAAGTTAACAGCCCTGAAACCACAGCTCTCCGTGACTTGTTCAAAGTGTGTGGAAGGACAGACTGGTTTTGACTAAAGTGCTTCACTCTGCCAAATAGTTATTTCTCATGAAAACTCCTCTGAGCTTTTCAGCCCACAAAAACTTCCATTATATTGTCTTTTCATTCAGATTTGGAACTGAAACAAACACCAGCTTGTCAGGATTTCTTCAAGATGGAAATTCCAAGGAAAGTTGCTCAGCTCTTTTTGTCATCTGTCATGAAAGATAAATGATTATCTAAGCAGAAGAATGCTAGGGGTTCCTTCGCGCGTAAGAAACACAAAGCCAACCATGGGTGCCCTGGCTGAGACCAGCTGGAGGATTGTCCTCCTACCAGATACTACCACAGGTGACTTCTGCTGGACAGCTCCAGAGGGCCAGCGAAAGAAGAGGCAAAAATGGCAAAGGTGGTAACGGTGGTACTCACTACACACCCACGTACGGCCTTCTCCCTCATTAAACCAGTTCTGCTATCGCTGAAGAACAAAAGTTCCTCTATTTCCATTAGATCCTATAATAGCTGTTCTGCTTCCACAGTGTCAGGCTGAACTCTGCAAATAGGTTTTAAAAAGTTCAAGTTACTCTTACGCATGCAGGTCACAGCCTTTGTAATTTGTTCTTTTGTTTTATAGTAAACAATATGCTTTTTCTGTTATTTACCAACAGCTGCAGAAGCTGCTTGTCTGTACTCTCCTGCCCTGAACATCATCACGTATTTCTCAGATTTCCTTCCTGAATGACCTGTAACACACCGTGTAAAGGGTTCCTTTCTTAAAAAATGACCACACAAATGGGCAGCACAGGTACAGTTTGGTCAGTTCATGCTGCATATCCCTGGGGAAACAGCCAGATGATTTTTCATTGGACTCTAAGTGAGGTAGAATTCAGTGAACAAGAACCGTTCACAGACAGCATCTATACACAGTAGACAGCGTATTTCTCCAGGCCACCTCCACCTTGCCTTGTCCATGACATACACACTGACAGTTTTGCAGAAGCCTGCAATCAGAATATACAATTCATCTGTGTAAAAAACAAAACAGAGAAAGGATACCAAAATCACTTGAACTTCAGGCATCGTTCAGCTCCAGAAACCACTATGCTCCAATCTACCTTCTCCAGTGTATTAACCTGCCACCTGATGAGCACATAACATCACCTCCAGCTGAGATGAGGACCATTTCCATTTACACAGGGCATAGGGAAAAGGTCTAGAAAAACATAGGCATTGCCAAAACTGGACATGCAGAGAGGGACTGCCTTACTCAGCTTCCCCTAACTAAAGACAGCCACCAATGTCAGCAAGCTGACTACTTTTTTTTCCTCTTTGGAGGCCTTCCTTAGACCTTTCTTCCCTCTTCCAAACGATTCTTCTTTCCATTGTTGACAAACTATTTTCTGAGGTTGGTTTTCAGTTACAGAGCAAGGAATTAGATTTATTTGTTTAAAGGCACCCTACTAAAAAAAAAAAAAAAAATCTCATTTGAACAGTTCACTTTCTCTCTTTACGCTCTCCTTCAAAGTACCCCAGGCAGGACCTTACCATACCATCATGTTTCTCAATGGTTCCTCGAGGAGAAGCTGAGGTTCCATTTGCAAAACAGGGTGTAAGTATGGTAGGAGCAAAGCATGGCACCACTCTGTAATACTCTGCATAACACAGCAATACTCTGGATAGCACGACTATTCTCCTTAATCTCTCCCCTCTACATTTACATCCCAGACATCTCTTTCAAAGGGCAGGATCTCAGCACAGCTGCTGGATCTGTCCTTAGGCCAAGAGGACTGACTTCTGGCAGTCTTCTGGCAGAGCAGCTCTAAATGTATCTGATTTGGGCATTCCCAAAATAATGTCATCTCATCTTGGCCTCGGATCCTGCAGATGGCCACAACCCAAGTACAAAGATTCTGCTGTTTCTATGCAATTCACAAGACATCCTGGAATCAACCTATCTTGTGATCATTGCTAAGAACCAGGAATCCAGGCCATTCCAGCATCCAGCCTGGAATCTGAGTTGCTACTAGTGACTGATCCAATTCAGAAATAACTTCTGGTCTCTAGTGTAAGTCCCAGGACTATATTCAGATGATTATTTCCTTTACACACCCACTTGCATGCTGAGTACCTAACTTTTCTTCCTATCAAAAACTGCGCTGGGCTTATAGCCTTCCAAATAAATAATTTCCAAGCTCCCATTAATAATTTATTTTTCATCTCCACTATAAAGACTATCCCTCACTGGTAATTTGAATCTGGATGACATGGAAATTTTGAATAGATTTAATTTCATTTTTGCTCAGCAAGTGTCCTGCCCATGGCTAGTGAGAAGATTGGTGAGTTTTTCCAAAGTGAAAGCTGCGATGTACTCTTTTACTTATTCCAAGTGTGTGCATATGCTGGTGAAAACCAGCCATTTTCCCAGACAGAAGGCTTCTGAGTGTTTATCTCTCACTCATAGATGTCCAGGCCATTTCTATAGAACGTATTGTAGAAGAACGATCTGGCATAACTAGTGACACCAATTACATGTCACTATTTTTCCTAGATCTTCCTAGTGACCTAAGTATCTCTAAGCCAAAGATTTCACATGAAAAATATAGGATATACTTCCACAACTCTGTGAAAACCTCTTTCTAATTGCAAACCTGAGAGTTTGTCCTATTGATTTTTTTCAGAGACTACAGATAATTATCCTATTTGCGTTTAGTACCTGCAATCCCTTGCTGCCCAGCAGATATTACTTCAGTCTCAAGATCACTAATAGTGTCAGTTTTCTCCTCAAGAAGAAATTCCTAATGCTTTGGGCCACATCCACTTCCCCTTCTGCCAGCAATTGTCTCTGAATTCTTACATTATCAACACCACAAACTAAATTACCCCTCTAGGACATTTCTAAAAGAAAAATTTTCAGCTTCTCTTTTTTAGCTCCACCCCAGTCCTAGAGGCATGGCCCAATGTCCAGAGCAGCACCCGTTGCAGAAGCTACTTGCAAGAGATGTCCCCTCTACACCAACACACAAAACCGGATCCTGGTCTCCTGGTGGATTGCTTCCTCAGAGCCTTCCCACTCCTACACCCAGCTCCGGGCTGCATCTGCTCCTTGCTGGTCCCTTCTGGCCTTCCCTGCCTCATTCCAGCAAGTAGGAGGCTGGCAGGAGAGGTAGCTGGTCAGGTAGCTGTGCTGTCAGCACAGAAGGCACGAGCCTGTCAGGCTCCATAGAGGCTGGCACAACCAAGGACAATGACAGGGCTTCCAATGAAAATATCTTCTCACCCCCTCCCAAGATTCCTGTGACTTTTCTTGAGGCGATCCAGACGCTGTCACAGCTGTTGCATAGCTCCCCATGAGCCAGTTATCGTCTCAACACGGTGCTTCAGTGCTAAATCCCCATCCCATGCCAAGACTGCATGAGCAGATTGTTCCACAAGCACGAGCTCTGCAACCCACACCCCACTACGACATTTCAGCTTTGACCACAGCCAGAGGTCACAAGCCATTATATACAACCACCTTCCCCGGGGATCTGTCTCTTTCCTGGAATCACTGTCAGACCATCTTTTTGGTTAGGTCATGTCAGTTCAGTATGTCCAGCTGGAACTGGAGGGCACAATTTCACACGAACTGAAGAAAAGAGGAGGAGATGCTCTAGGAGGTGGTTGGTCCCGCTCATGACGGCTTGGTGTGGTGCCAGGGTCCAGCATTATGTCACAGCTATGAGGTCAGGGCTGTGCCTGCTCCCGGCTGGGCCCCACGCAAGCAATGGGCAGATAGATTGGCCAGCTCATCAGAGGGTCACTTAGCTAATGTCACCATTTGCACAGAAGGAATGAAGTACACTGCTGGTAGCTCCCATCTTTGAAAGACTCGCTAATCCAGTTGCTAACAGTTGTGAATTGCCATCTGGCCTCTGAAGAACGTGATCTAACTCTGAAGTGGATCCCACTATGAAGCTGGCCTGCTTTGAGCAAGAGGTTAGACCAGATGGCTTCCAGAAGTCCCGCTCCAGTTCTGTGGTCTAGACAAATAGAGGTTAAGTTGCAATTCGCACCTCTATTTTTGCTTCCAAATAAATACACTCATTCTCCAGTTATCAATGGTTCAAATTAAGGACCAGGTTAGAAAAGACAACATCTTTTTAACCCTGTGGGTCACAGCCCAGCTTCTACAGGAGACTTCTACCTACACTCGGACAAGAAGATACAAACTCATCTGCTTGCTCTCTTAGTGCTGTGCCCAGCAAATACACCCGCTCTCTTCGCAGTTTTGCAGAACTGCTTCTTCTGTGGTCAGGATACAACACAAATACCATGAACCTACTGACATGCTTTTTGATTCATACCCACTTTAGGCATTATGAAAAAAAAACAAACCAATTTTTCCTCTTTTGCCTCAATCTTCTTATCTGTAAAATGGAAATACAAGCAAGACACAACTTTTTGCTCTCTTATAAAACTTCAATTTCTCTATTTGGTACTGTCTAGATCTGAATGAATTGAAGGTTCTCCACAATTTCCATTCAAAGGACTTCTTTAGAATACATGATATTTCAATGTTGACCTTTTATATCTTTTGTCTTAACAGGAGTTTGCATGCCAAATAGTCATTCGTCTCTGGAAAACAAAATTTTTCATTTAAATGTTGCCAAAAGTGTAATTTCTTGCTGGTTTTGCTCTAAATTGAGTGTGAAAATCAGAAATTGATTGAAACTGACTTATCTTAAAGCTTTGAAGTTGTTCTGGCTTGGGAAAAAAAAAAAAAAATCAGCATTTCCAGATTATATTTCCCTTAGAAATTCTTGCCTTGTCCTCTTCTGAATCAAGTAGGGTTTTTTTTCAGCTAATTTTTTTTTATTAGCACAGGGGTTCTAAGGATAAGGAAAACTTAGAGCCCAATGAAGACAATGCCATTAGGCACCTATCTGCCTGAAAACTTACCAGATTCACTTTAAGTGGTAACTTTTAAGTTGTTTTTGCCAAAAAATATATTAGGACAGTAAAGGAGTTTGACTGGTGAGTTCTTCAAGGACATCTGAAGCTTATGCAATGCAGAGGGCAGATGTGAATTATCTCCATTTCCAGCAGTAGACGTACATCATGCTTCATATTGCTACAGCTGAGTAAAGAAGTTTTTATTGTTACTGTGCCTGAGCATAAGCCTTCTCCAAAGCCTGTAGAAAATTTCACTCATTCTTTTCTTTAATTACATTGCTGCTAGTTGATACTATTTCATCAGAATCTAAATATCAAAGTAAGACATGCTCCTGTCAATGTAGTAAAAAGCTGTACTTGAAAGAATCAAAGTTTGATATTCTCTGTTCTCACTTCAGCAAAAATCCGAGTGAATTCAGTATTTTCACTTGAATAAGGAACATAAGCCCAGTATTACTTGTGTGAGGATTTTTCCCCATAAATTTTTGTTTGTTTTAAAACAGTTGTTATACATGTAAGACTAAAACTTACTTCCCAGAGCAAATAATTTTTAAAATCTTGTTCTTATAACCTTGTTTGCTAGCTGAAGAACAAGATTAAACAAAAAAAAAAAAAAATCCCATAACAGGCCAAGGGGAAAGACACAAATGCAATGGGATACAAAAGTCCACTAACACATTAAAGATGTACTGAAGAATGTGACAGAACATATCTGTGGTCACTTGAAGATGCTTTAAGTGGAGATAATTTCCCTGAATTATTATGTGATAACATTCTTGATCACAGTACACAAAGCTCAAAGTTAGGATTCAGAATATTTTTTTTCCTGCATCGGCAAAACATTTCCAGGCCTTTTAACAGTCATCAGCTTGGTTTTTAAAGGAGCACAAAGAACAAGTTCAATTGGAACAGGGGGACCAAGGCTAGAACCAGAAAAAAAGATGTAGGCAATTTCAGGCCAAAATTCATGGTTAGATTACAGCTAATTCCACAGGTTTAAAACACTCTGTTGCCAGCTTCTCTATATGTCTAAATATTTGTTGCCAACTGTGAACAGTCATCACAATGACTCGTGAGACATCTTGCTTACAACTGACAGTGGGACACATAGTGAGCGGAGTTATTTCTTCTTGTAAAATGCAACCAGAGAAGCTCTAATAGCCACACCTGAAACAGGAATATCAAAGAAAGGCACAGTTGGCAGTAGAATAGACAGACCAAAGTTATTATCTTAACTTCGAAAAAGCTGATTATTCATGTCATCAGACCTGCCTCCTTCCCTAGGACTGGCTGTGAAATAAAGTACTGTCCAGCAGTTAAGTTACTGGCTTAAAGTTTCTACAATTTTCCTGTCCTCTGATTTCCCTTTCCCACCATGAAGAGTTTCTTTCATGTCAACAGATGTGCATAAAAAAGCTGTAAGGAGAAAGAACTTAGAAGTGGTTACCTTCAATCCAAGGCCAGGTTGGATGAGGCTCTGAGCAACCAGACCTAGTCGAAGATGTCCCTGGTTCTTGCAGGGCGGTTGGATTAGATGACCTTTGAAGGTGTCTTCCAATCCTAACCATTCTATGATTCTAAGTTTGTGCAGCAAACCTACACCTTTGATCAGGTAAACTGTTGGCTCACAGCCACTGTGGGTCTGATTGACGCTAAGTCTCTTATTTCTATTACGACTGACAAGACAGGGTCAGTATCATAGGCCTTAGCGACAAAGTTGTGCAAATCAGAAACACTCGGGAGGATTCTTGCTCTAGAGGAGCAATTCTTGTAGTTCTGTGGCCATACTATCACTAATGAAAAGTCACAAGGTCAGATGTCTCCTCCGTTGAAATCAGTGGATTACTGTGGCTGTCACAGGGGGAAAATGTGACTCAGGATCTCCCCAAGAAATATCTACATCTCAATGAGAATGAGCAGCTGCTCATTTGGCCTTTGGTCTCCATTTTATTGCCAAGCATATAAAAAGAACTGCTCCAATATTTTATTCCTTTTTTCCCACAGCTGCTGACTCAAGTAACTTCCTTCCACCACCACCTCTTTTTCGCTAGATACCCTATAAAGCTCTACCCAGATAACAGCCTGATCTATAAAGTGATAGAATCACCCCATAGTCAATCAAGTATCTTAAGAAGAGGGCATCTAATACACTCAGCCCAGATTTAGTACGTTTTCATAGGAAGAACGACACATAAAGTAGACAGTGCAGGACAACAGCTGCACTAATGAAATCTTAGCTACAACAGATGTAGGCTATGAAATGTAAAGGAGAGACACACTTGCATTTTATTTTTTTCTTTTTTTTTTTTCCCTCTGTTATCTGTACCCTGCCTCTTATTGTTTAGATGAATTTTCTGAATCATCAGGAGATTTTTGTGGTTGTATAATGGCTGGAGCCCATTCCTACCACCCTTGAATTTCACTGCAGGCATCTGGCATGAGCAACAGAGCTCTGGAAGGAGTCTTCTGGGTTTAAGACCACCAAAGAGAAACAGGCTGTAAAGGAGACACAATTACGGCTTGAGGAGAGTGAAAAGGAAATACTATTAGTGGACATTTGTGAACTCCTTTTTTTTTTTTTTTTCTAAATGCAAACCAATATAAAAACTACTTAAGTAATGAAGATTTCAAAGTTCAGCTTGAGTATAACCAACTTTTCCTTGGTTCTGCTTAGGACAGACAGGAACATTGAGAAAAGACTCAAGTAAGGAACGGTCAGTACGTTTTTTAAGTGTGAACAGTGTTTCTGCAATCGGCAAGGGTAATTCTTGTTAACTCTGTAAAAATTGCACTGAGCCTAGCATAAACGGGCAATAAGGCAAACGATGTGTGGGCTGCTTGTCCAGGACTCCTCATAACCTGTGTCAGAACCTTAACCCCCAAGCTTTACTGCCGAGTCTGTGGGACCCGGACTTGGCTTCCCTGATGTCTCTGCAGCTCATCTGCGTTGACGCTAACATGATTCAGAGCACGGGCTGGACCACGGAACCTCTTTTGCCAAGGCCTTTCACCACGTGCAGTAATTTACACTTCTGGGGTTTTTAGCTGGTTTCCGAAGGAAATGAGCCTAATGTAAGCGCGTTGTGTTTGTGGGCGTGGGTGCGTTCTCCCCCCCACCAGAAACTTCTGAATCCACTGGCTGATTTCAATTGAATTGGACGCAGGAGTACAGATCTCACGGAATGGATCGAGATGCAATGGATCGAGATGGACATGTTTCACTGGGGGGACTTCCTTGATGGCAATAAAGAAAGGCTTAGATGGAAGAAGGTGAGAAGAGGCACAAAAGAAATTCAGAGAGTATAATTTCAGTCTTTAAAGGGCTCTCTTGATAAAGAATCAATTACTGTCCAAAGGAATAACAGCACATTTCAGACACATAACTCTGCCAGAAGAAAGTGCAAATCCAAATAAAATGGTTTAAAAATGTTTGTGAAACATTTGTAGGAGATGGTCAAAATATTTTTGACAGAGCTTTTATTCATAAAAGAATACAGTTCTGTTAAAATGTTCCATGGAAAGAGATTTCAACAGTAATGTCCCTACCATGCAAGAAAGCTTTCTAGTTACTTTCAGAAAAAAAGGGAGAGTTTGATCAAAAACTGGAGGTTTTCAATTTGAAACAGAAGAAGATGTTTCTTGTGAAAGCATGTGAAAGAGCCATTGGTTTGGGTGGACTTGTCTTCATTCCAAGGCAGAAGAAAGAGAAATTTCAGACACCTGGAAGTTGTCATGAGATGGCATGTCATTGCTGGGACAAATAAGAAAAGATTCTTGAGAGCACAGACACTACATTACCATGAGGAGCAATCCCATGGAAGGCAGAGCTTCACAGCCAGTGGTTTATGCTGTTCAAGTAAGTATCCAACCTCCATATCACAGCCTGCTCTACAGCCTGTTTGAGCTCACTTTGTATTGCGTCAGTGCATCATTAAAGCTTGTTTAACTTCTTCAGTTTGTTACAGATCTCCCAACATCATCAGTAATGTGTTCAAAATGCTGATGAAGTTTCTATTGAAATCATGACTTCTGAAGTAAACACAATAAATACCACTTACTTTCGAAAAATCACAGTTTACCAACTTCTTTCAAAAACTCACTTGGGTTGATTTGTATCTTAGTGAAATACACAGTCACGCTCACACAGGTGAGAGAGAAGAAAGGAATGCACTTTTTTTTTTTTTAATGTACTCATTTCTAAATGTAGAAGCAGTATTCCAAATGTCCTGATATGAAACAGAAACTGCTGAAGTCTTAATTCAGAAAACACTCTATTTCTTCAGAGACAGGCTATGCAAAGGACATCTCGATGGATGGGTCAAATATTTCCCCCTACACACACACACAAAACCACAATCAAAATTAAAAAGTAGTAACTTCCATTTGAAGTGTTTCTTCTAAAAAAAAATTCCTTTTCAGAAGAAAAAAAAAAATTACAGAGGCTGTTGCAGTGCTTCACAAGGATCTTAATGTAGGCTTATTGGTCAAACTAGCATTTTCTCTCTAGAATGTTTTAGTCTAGCTGCAGCTATTGGGCTCAGAAAGGGTTACAAGTGTGATTTTTCAAAGGCTAATAATAGCCAGTAGGTCAAAACAGTTATATTCATGGTCTTTTCTGAACTTTGGAAGCTTTCATCTATACTAGAAGACACCACTACAAATTCATTTCATATGAGAAATGGCACAATAAAATAGATAGAGGAGGGTCATGGATAAATTATGCCTCTACAGGAAACCTGAGTGACCATAAGATTAAGAAATTAAAGTCCAGCATCTCAAAAAAGGAGAGTACTCTCAAATAGACATTTTTTTAAAAAGTTCTCAAATGAAAACCATGTTGATAATAACTAGCATGCTGGTGCAAATACTTTGCCTAACTTCTTCTGTGCAATCAAAGACTGTGCTGAAAAGTAAACTTCTGCCTTGCAAAAAACAGATAATTTAGACCATGCTTCAGCATCCATACTCCATAGTCTTTGGCTTCTCCAGGGAGAATGTGAATGAGGAACAGCAACTGCAGAGGCAACTAAACAGTAGTTCTACTGATGGATCATCAGCCATGAGGAAGCACACTGAGTCCTCCACCTCTTTAAATTCAGGCCTTTCACCCAATGGAAGAATGCAAAGATATCTCTGGTGCCTGGCTATGAATATGACCCAAATATTTTCAAATACTTTTTCAAACACTAGTTTAAAAAACTTCCATATTCAAAACCTACATGGGACAGCGCTGGATCTCAGTTCCAGTTCCCAGTCCTTAACATTTTGGCTAGCAAAAGTTCTAGTCTTGTACCAAAATGTAGCATCCAGAAAGTATTAAGTATTTAAGTTTTATATGTTCTTACAGTTTACTTAAGATTAATGTAAGTATCACTTCTTATAAACATTTACATACTTTGGCTCTGCTAACAAAGTCTATCCTCACTCTCTTTTCTTTATTGGGTAGCTATAAATTTGTAGAGAGAGAAAAAGCCTACGACAACACTGGAGGTAGCATGGCCCAAGCCAAAGCAAATTCATATACAAGGAAACAATGGGAAGTTGGCAAAAACAACACGAAAAAAAAAAGAAAGTTTATTGGATACACGCAAAGAAAAGACCACCCTATGTGTGTGGTATATATTTGTGCTAAGTCTCACATCTTCTCTGTGATATATATTTTTTACAAGGTTCTAAGCTTTTTTTATGAGGTGAATAAAACACACAAGAGCAAAGTCTCCAGCAGTTAAAGGGCAGTAGTAGATGTCTCTGCTATGCATTTGCTTCTAATAGAATTCCCATTCACTTTCCTTCAGCAAATCAAAACGGTTGTCGGAAAAAGTTCTTTAGAGACCAATGACCCAAATTATCCTTTCCCAAAGGAAAGAAAGAGGTATTAAATGTTTGGAAACCTGCCCCCAAACATATATGCACAAAAGGCACTGTTGAGCAAATGGAGTGCACAGTAGTTCCTGACAAAATCCTGTACGATTCTGAGAAGCTGAGAGACTTCAGAGGGCCTACTGCAGAAACATGTTCAAAATCCCACACTGCCCTGCAATCTCCCGTACAAGTTTGCTCGGTTCATCTTGGAGTTGCAAAGTTTTCCTTCATTTGCATTCAGCTAATGGATTGTTTTATGTTTTGTCGGCCATTTTGAAATCCTATGTTCCTCCAAGATCAGTCAGAGGCCTAGCTCTTGTCTAGTTCTCGTCTTGTACTGTTTAGTACCTCTAATTTGAATCACCACCAATTGCATCCTCCAGTTCAAGTCCTCTTTTTTTGCTATTCTTTTTCGCTCTTCTCCTCTCCCTCCTCTTTGAGTGCAGGTTTTAGTTATGCACAGTGATTACATTCTTCTAAGGATGTGGTAAGTCCAACAGGCTTTGGTTACTTCTTGTAAGGCCTCGAAACCTGTCAGTGGTGAGGGGAGGATGCTGGTCTCCAATGTGTGGGAGAAATGACTAAAATTAAGCACATGACAAAAATTAGCAAAAGAAAAAAGGAAGCTTCAACACATGGAAGGAATTTTGGTGGAACAAATAAGATTTGCTGGACCCTTCTCGTATGATTCAACGATTGTGTTGTTGCACTGCAAGTTGCAGTAATGGAAAACAGAACAACAGCTAGACGGTGGGAGGTAAACTGAAAACAAAACAATATGTTACCTTGTAATGCAGAAGAGGTGAGTGTTACATGTTTATGGTGCATTAAAAGGCATCACTCACTTGTCGAGATAAAATCCGTCTTAAAATCCTTTCATTCATTTTGTTTTCCTACATTTAAGATATTAGCACAATTCTGCATTTTGCAAAATAATTCAAGATCTACTCAGAAGAAAGGATTGCTCTCTCTCTCTTTGTTCAATAATCTTCAGATTCACAGAGTCTGAGCAGCAGTTTATCTCTGGAAAATATCTATGCCAGGTTCAGAAGTAGGTTGCTGGAAATTCTGCTAACTCCTGGTTATGAAGAAAGCACGTCACCACATTTCCTGACATGAGGGTCTCATCTATGAATGCAGCTTTTAATTTTCTACAGCAGGGTTCATTAAGTTCCACCACCCGTTTTTACTACACTTGCACCACTTTTCAGTAAACAACGTCTGCAATGTTAACATTTCTCACCACTGTGTTAGGCATCCTTCAATATTTGTGGTTGTTGTTGAAAAGATTTGGCTCTGAAGGTCAAAGATGCTAAATCGCAATCAGAGATTTCACCTTAAAAGCATAGATTTCTAGTCATGATAGATACAGGGAAAAAAAATCAAAGAACCAGTGATGACTAAAGCAAAAGGCACTAATTAGGCACTGGAGAAAGCTAGGCATTCCTCTTATGCGGGAGTCTAAGAGCATTCAGTTCCAAAAGCGTTAAACCAACACATTATTGGCCACCTTCAAAGGTGAGCGATGAGAAGGCAAATGAAAGTAATTTAGTGGTAATATTATGGTTTTCTATTTCTTACTATTTAGGCCAGTATTGCTATTTTGAGAGCCTAGGAAGACAATTTTGGAAAAATTCAGGTTAGCAGTTCTTATCCTGGTGTGTTTGCCCACAGCTGGGTCCTCACCAGGTTACTGTCTGGTCCTCTGAAGGTACCTCCTCTAGAAGTTCATTACGTTCTGCCAATTTAAGTGTGCCGCAGTAGTGCATCTGTTCTTGGCTTCTCTATTGCATTCCCTAGGCACCAAACCTGCAGCAGACAGCAATCCTGTCAGAAAAAAACAGGTGGCAATGAAAGCAGAAAAGCACACAGCTCTGAGTGCCTGAAGAATCTCCCATATTCATACCGGAGATATACTGACCCAAGCAAAACAAACAAACAAAGTACATTCTGAACAGTCTTTTGCCTCACATTCTTTCATAACGTTTTTCCTCACTCGTTAGTGTCCAGACAGTCAGCTCAGACAGGCTCTGAATTTGGGCTCTGAATTTGTTTTGAGGTGTTTACACATTTTCTTGCAGCTCAGGGTGTCTTCAGCAAACAATAGTCTCTTATTCTCAGACTTTGACTTGACGTGGTCCCACACTAAGTAGCTCTCCTGTTCTGCAGAACTGAAGTTGTGTGGTTTTGCTTCAGCAGGTATTCCTTAAGGAAACACCACTGTGCAGGCTGGCATTTATGATGCTGAATTTGCACCTTATTTTCGTATACAATGAAGGCGAAGGGGGAAAAAAAAAAACAAGCAGAGATCTGAACCCCAGATTTCTAACAACCACTGTGCAAACCATGTAATTGTGGAGGTGTGTCTGAAACCATTCCTCCAGCCTGAGGTTCAGTACTTAATTGCCATTATGTATTTAGTTCATGGTATTCTGCAAGGACTCCCTGAATGTTTTACCTCAGGTAATCACTGAATAAAAAATATGACCAAGACACAACAGAGATAGTATTTCTCATCCTTAGCAAACGGTCTCAAACACTCTCCCAGTGCTTTCTGACCCTATTCATTTAGCAGCGTCCAGTTGAGAATTAACTTCAGAATGTAACAGAGGCCCTTGCATCTGTTTAAGACTTGAAGAACCTACAGAGCCCACCTAGAGCTGTTCTGACTCCCTCTGAAACCTGTGAAGGCTTTTCCATTGACCTCATAAGAAGCTGGATCGGACTCATAGGAAAGGCTTCAGTGTAGCAAATATAATTCCTTGCCGTTATTGTACTTGGTTTGCCAGATAGATTAATTCCAGACATCGTGGGTGAGAGTCAAAGTTTGAATTTCCACCGCACACACGCAAAATGAACAGTAAGAGGTTTTCTCTTGTTCTCCCTTCCCCTGCCCAGCACCACTGCCACCTGTAAGAGGACAAAACTTGAACTCACACAGACACAGTTATATAAACTGACATTCCAGTTAATAGTCACTTTGGAAATTCCCAAGCTATGAGCTGTCCTGCAATCTAGAAACTGTGGTTTCCAGACATGAGCTAAATCACAAACCGCTGCACAAGGAATCATTGCAATCATTCCTTGTGTCATTGTTTCAAAACAAAGCTTGTAATATTTTAATCCCATGACCACAAGAGGTTGTCTGTTACAGCATATAAAGACTATCCAGTGAGTTAGGAGAGTACTCCAGCTTCCACCCCACTTCCACTCAATGATGAGTCTGTAGTCTGTCGGGAATACTGGGAAAAGAGGACCACAGTGAGACAGCTACTGGCTTACCTACAGCAGTAATGATAAATATGCTGATAATGATAAATATTTCCAGCAAATACCATCTGCCCTTCTCACAGGTCACGCCAGGAACAGTATACACCCAGAAAATGAGAGGCACGGGCTCTAGGTCTTCTTCAGTCTCATGTTTAAGCTTGTATTCCCACTTTGCAGCCAGGACTAACCCTCCTCCTTCCTGCAGCCATGCCACTGTGCAATGACAAGTGTCAAGTTCGCCAGATCTTCAGGACAGGGAGCAAAACCATCTGTATATCCTGGAGAGGAGGGCACACAGTCCTTGTCTCTACTTCCTGAATATTTTACTCTCATGTTAAAACTCAAGAGGTCTCAATTGTCCACTCCCAGAATTTCATAGCCACCAGCTTTGCCAGGCAGATCAAGTTTGCCTTTACCATTTTTTTTCCTGCATCTCACCTTAGAGAGCTTCATCTTCAGTGTTAGAGAAGAGCAGGTTCTGATTAGCTATCATGGGGTAACACCACCTGAGACAAAGGATGCTACAAGGAGTACCATTTCGCTTCTCAGCTACGTGCTCAAAACCTCCCTTCATTCTCTCATGATTTAATGAACTCTCAGATTTCTTTGCAGGTATTCTTTTTCTGATATCCTTCCTTAACAAATGGCTTCCTAAATTGTGACCTCTGAGAACAAGGCAATCATTACATTGTGCACAGTCACTTGAAATCTGAAGACCTAGCATGCATGGGTGAAATTATCACCTATGTATTATGTTGCATGATGATTATTCCCAGCTTGATTCAGGAAAATCCAGAACCTTGCAGAATTAATACACCAAGATAAAAAGGGGAAGGCCAGAATAAAAGAAATTAATCCAAGACCAATTATTTCGTCTGTTCTTTTCCACCCAGAGCACCTTACAGGGAACTATTCTGAAGTAATAAAACACGACTAAAAATTTCTCACATTTAATTCCACGGTAGAGTGCAGATGTCTGCAAAAGTAAAAATACCCAAGTATTTCAGCCCACAAAGATTCCAGGAAAGTGACAAGAGTTTGACTGAGTCAGGATAACACAAACTATTAACTTGCTGAAGTTTCAGGACATAGAGAGAATTCCAGATTTTGCTTGATCAGCTGAAACAATTTAGGGAATAAGTTTCTCCAACTTTATTGCCAGAACTTCAGCAGAGAATTTCATGTCAACATTAAGTAAAGATAGAGCTGTATAATAGAAGACATTATGAGTCCTCCTCCATGGCTTTCCTAGTAAGGTGATACGAGCCTCGGAGAACAAGGCATCTTTCAACTTTATAGAAAGCTGGAGGCTAAAGAATGCTAAAGATTTAAAATAGATTCAGAAAAAAAAGCAAGCTGAAACAGAGGCTTTACTTGTTTTCATATTAAAGCTGCTTTTGTCACCTTCTCGTTCACAGGTTCGTTCTTCCAGATCAGTTTGCAAAGCTGAATTAATTTTTCTACAGGGCAACACTTCCAATTTACACCTTACACATTTCAAATGCTTACCTATTGAAACGTATTTCAAAGGCTTCTCATGGCATTTTGTCATGCCATATTATGATATTTCTTTCTACCTGTAAAAAGCAATTAACATCTGCTTGGAGGGGATGGACAGTCTTGTTTCCTCTGTTAACCGGATAGATGAACTCACCATCAGTTAAGCGAAAGCTGAATATTGCACACTCCGACTGAAACGACATCAAATGCCATTCGTAACACTCTGCATGGGGCAGTGGGAAGAGCCTTATACAAGCAATGCCCCTGTAAGAATGCATCACAAATTTAAGAAAGTAGATTTTGGCAAGTAACATCTTCCTTAAGGAAGTTTTTGCTGACTACAGACACAGTCTCTTTGGGATGGATGTGGTTGACCAGTAAGCCCAGTCCAGTCCTTGACAATTGTTGGTAGGAATCTGCAACTATTTAATTTTTCTTCTACAAAAATGACAAAAATGCTTTAAAGTTAGAGACTAAAATAATAAAACCATGTAGGTTTCCACAGAGAAAGTGTGTTTTGGGGGATCCTTTGATATGCTTTGTTTATTGTTGCAAGCAGTTGTAAACCACAGTCTATTTTCATTGTTGCTCTGATCTGAGTTGCACATCTGGCTGTCAGCATTAGCGTCAGCTGGGTGGGAGACTTCTCCGGAGATCCGTGCATGATAAATATGTATATTCTGCAGGATGGTTCGCAGGCCTGGCATTTCTTTCTTTCACCTTTCAACCTTACACTGAAGGCTCGTAAGTAAAGAACAGTGGCTCATTAACGACATCCAAGGTTTCCAGCTAAGCCCAAGTTCCCTAGGACACACAAAACTTTCAGAAAAATGAGCGAGTAGCATGCCAGTTTGGTCTTTGTTAACCACTTTGACCAAAACCTTATTTGTTTGCTTACATCCAATAAAATAGCACATTCTAGTGGTCAACCCTACTGTTGTCTCCCCACAAGTCCTGGGGAAATGTCTGATGCATGAAGGCACTTGGATTGTCTGAAGATTAGCAAGGCCATCACTCCTTATTTAACCATTTGCTGGTAAACGTGGAGGTAACAGAAAGGGGAGACACTAAGAGGTGCCTTGTTCCATGGGATCAACAGAGCACTTAGCATCTCCACTGTGCTGCTGGAAACAAAGTGAGGGAAAGCCAAAAGTTTGTCTGACTAAGCACATCAGAAGCTGCTTCACCAGGTAATTAGGCATCTCCTGCAACTACTTATTCATATCATCACAATGCTTCCAAGCCTGAGCAGGTTGTCCTAGCCTAAAAATTAGGACTCACTCAGTTGACTTATATCTCTGTTCTCCTACTAGAGAGAGATTTTCAATAAAAGAGAAAAAAAAAGAGGTCCTGTCCCCATGAGCTCAGAATCCCTTACACAAGGATCTGTATGTATCCACAGGAGAAGACTATCCTCCAAAGAACTTATTGTCTCAACTGGAAAAGGAGCACAGCTCACAGGCAGAAAATAGAGAAATACTTCTTGAAAAGTATCTACATCCTTGAAGTCTAGGTTGGGATTCAAATCTAAGCCTTTAGCCGAGAAACTCAAAACCTTGAGAAACTTGTACAGAAGCTTGCAATTGTGGACGTTACCTCCAACCTTCATATTGCTCAAAATTTCCTGGGCTCTCACAGCGCTCCATGAAGGCCAATGTCCCACTACCCACACCCGTCTCTGCGTGCTATGAGTACAGCGTAACTCATGGAAACTCCTAACACTCTGAAAACAAAAATGTTGAGTTCTAAGGAGAACATTGTTGTTTTTGAAACCTGGGCTATTATATTCATGTTTAATATGTGGATTTGGAAAATGGAATTAGACCAGAAATGTATTTTTAATGGGCTTCATTTAGTTTTGCAACTCCCTGCAAACCACACAATCTGGTTTCTTTAATATAAAATTTGACCAGATGATAGTGAGCCAGAATACTTCATACATTGTGTATGTACAAGTGAGCTGTAAATAGGCCCTTTCTTTCTTATGAAGAAAGGTTCTTCAAGAGCTTGATACACCATCTCATTTACTTCTGTAAATATGTTTTACTCCTAAAATTTGGACTCTGTAAGTTAGAACCATTTTCTTACAGGAATCAGTAAAAATTTACATGAAATTACTTATTCTGTGTTCAGAAATATTTTTTAAAATCACAAAAAAAAAAATAATGACTGCATTGTGAAAAATCCAAATAACTGCTCTTGAAGGAAACCTATGAAAATGACAGAGGACAACACCAGCACCAATGCCAGGGTGCAGTATGCTCTAGACATCCTAAATTCTGTCCCATTGAGAGCAAAGTCAAAAATAGTATTTAAAATCATCAGCATTTGTAATTCTAATGCTTAATCTACTTGATTAGACAGGATTCTGATTTTAGAAATTCTAAAACATTTGTGAAATAATGCTTAAGCAAGTTATCCCAATATACTGTTCTGATACTGATGTACTTCAGGAGATTGGGGAAAACAAGCTTTAGAGAAATTGCTATACAGAAAGAAGGAATCCACCTATTTGTCCCATATCTGAATCACCAGAGAGCAAGGTCCTTCAAAACCAGTTGACTTTTCCAAGCCTGTGTTACATAGTGTATTTATCTACCTTTGGTAAGTGATACTTATACCCGTGAACAAACAATGTGTTTCTGGACTCAACTCCTAGTGGGCTCCAGTTAAAAACTCTTAAAATCAGAAGGACTGCAAAGACTGCTTCTGTAGCCTCAAAGAAAGCTCAGATCTTAAGAGCCTTTGCCCTTCTACCCTCCCAGAACTCAGGCAGTAGTTCAATGATATCTTACCTAAGGCAAACAATATTTCCACTTGCAACGGGAAGATATTTTCTCCTTTCTCCTGTCCCTTGCAATACCAGCTCTCCATTGCCTCACTGAGCTTATCTAAAAGCATCGACTGGGTACATGTACGCTTTAAAATCAAGAATTTCCAGTTCAGCCTCAAGTCCCGTTCCCCAGTCACACAAATTATACAAACGTCGGCTTCCTTCCAGGCTGTCTCTTGGAGTCAGCTGACTAATTCCTTCTGAAACAAACCCCAGGTTAACTCTGGCTACAGTTCATGGAAAGTTCTCAAGAGATACAGTGAATGAGACTGTATTGTCTTTGTCTCCATCCTCCCTACGTAGGGCTCCATTTTTCCAGGGAGATTTCTATCCTTAGGCAACACTGCGTGTACCAGGACGTGTGACAATGTCATGCTTGAAGAACCTCACTCTGGTGGGCTGCAGCACAGCCCCTACGTACAATTTTTAGGACATTTTGAGCTATAAAAATATTACCAAGTAATTGCAATATCTTGGACAATATGAAGCCCAGGATTAAGTGCTGTGTGATGAGAACATGGCAAGTCAGCTCCACATGCACCAGAGGGCCAGAGCAACGTATGCACAGGTTACATTATTGTAATATCTTACAATATTCAGTTTGGACCTCAGAAATCATTCCCTGGGGGATATTTATATAGATACAAATAAATCATACAAATATATTGTCTAAACTTAAACCTACATCATGAACAGCTGGCAGACCAGAAATTACGCTGCCTTTCAATTGGCATCCGCTGCCTGGAGGAGTTCATTTTTCCAGTAGAAATAGGACAAGTTCCTGGATCACACAGTAAGTGATTCACCAGGACCAAAAACGAAGTATTCTGCATGTTGATGGCTTTGTCACTACCGTTTTGGCAGTCCTTCCACCGCCAAGAAAGTATAGGAAATTTAAAACAAGTGCACTTCTCGTCATACATCGGTATGAAGAGACAGCTTCTTCAGGAAAAGCATTTTTCAGAGACAGATGGCACCTTCTGGCCCAAAGTCAGTGCTTAGTTTTTACGACCGCTCTTCAGGAGTCTGACAGCTTATGTCAGATATAAGTGATTTTATATGCAAAATACCAGGGGAAATAATCATAGCCAGAGAAATAGAACTCTAGTTGTGAAAGCAAAATGCACTCAGGAAGGGTTCTCATTGCACACTTCCCTCAATATATAGAGTACTTTTTCCTCCTTTTTGTTTCAGAAACTGTGGATGAGTAACAGTTAGTGCTCTAAAAAATAATCTAAAGTTAGTTCATGAAAGATGAAAAGACAATTGAGTTTCTCTTTTTCACTTTCCATTATTTGCCCATTAAGAAGCAGAACTTTCTTCTACCAAATGACAACCTCACTGGAAGAGTTCTAGATTGGCAAGCCTTTCCCCCTACCACCCTCAAAGATACATGTTGCAATGAAACGGCCTCTGCCCCCCCTAATAGCAGTGTGAAAAAAGTAAAGTGAAATAAATTTCTCTTTATTGCTGGCAAAGGCATGGCACAGGCCTCCAAACAGGATGGAGTTCTATCAGCAGACCTTCCATCTAGGAATTCTCCCTTCTTTCTCACTGGTATTGATAAGATTATTTTAAAAGCACAATACCAAAGGCTTCAAACTGTACTACAAGTATTTCTATCCAGACACACGCATCTTTTCTAAAGGATGAACAGTCACACACATAAAAGGCTGGAGAGAGGTACAGCTCCTTAAGCTGTTTTTATGCTATAACAAACAGAATTTGCAGGTGCAAAAAAAATATTTAAAAAAAAAACAATCATAAAGCAATCAGGCTTAGAATTTGTATTTTCATAAAAAGTTGCAAAATATGACGGTGTTACTTTGTTTTCTATCCATGAGTTTTCCCATCTGTGAAATTCAAGGAATAGAAGCACTTAGCAATGGCAAGAGGATATGTGTCAGTCCAAGATGAGCATATGAAAGTGTTTGCTAAAGCATCTTTGTTTAATATCATTTAAATGCAATATCACAGACTTAACTGACTTGCAATAGTCTCTTGGTCCTATTGGCTCCATAATCACCTCTCTAAAACCAGATCCGTTGCTGCTGAGGAGTAAATACTAAGCTGAAACCAACAACTCCGTTGTGCCACCAAAGCCTGGAGACAGCATTCGTCCTAATGAATACAATTTGCAAAGGTATTACAGTGCTTTGCAAAAAACCTTGCAAAAATCAGCACGAGATGCTGAAAGGGAAATGAAGAGAGGTCCAAACAAATAACATTTCATTAAACACTGGAAATTTAAGTTTTCCCTACAACATTGCAGGTACTTCAGCAAAATTTTAATTAAGAGAACAGCTGTGTTAAGTAAGTCTCATAAATTAGATTGGACCTTCATTAGCTCCACCAATTCTTTCACAATTCTTCTTCCCCTTTCTGTACCACCACCATAAGATATTGCTTTTACAATGTAAGGATGAAACAAAATGCCAGTAAAAGCGTAACAGAGACATTGCCAACACTAGCAAAGTTCAATGAATCCTGAAGCTTTTTCTGATCCAATTCCAGCTTATAAATGGTTGAGGCTTTGCAAATTTTATGGGCCATCTGCAGGCCTAAGACAATTTATGTTCTCAGAATTACATCAGATCTTTAAACTCTGCTTTCATGAAAATAAAACGATGCATAAAAATTATGCTTAGCAAAACTTCTCATCTTATAGCCAATCATATCAGCAAAATCAATAGACAATAAAAGCAGAGATCTTCTCACACTTCATAATATGTGGTGTCCTTTCATTGTTTGACAGTGTGTTTAAGCGTTTTTAATGTTCTCTCTTCTGCCTCCTCCTAATCTTTCAATCTCAGCAGAGGAGCAGCGAACAAGGTCCATTCAGGGTACAGTAAGAAGCGACCTGAACATTTATCCAAACCACAAGCCAAAATGCTTGTGGCTTGACAAAGCATGGCTAACATTTTTTTCCAGGTTTGGGCTCACTTTGAAAGTAAAAGTGACAAAACCTCTACTGAGAGAAGTCCATTCTTATAAGATTCTCTTTCTATCAGAAAGTTTCAGGTCATCTGGATCTCCCATGCACCCAAGGGTTTGTGTAATAGGGCAAATAAAACAAGACACATTTTGTGTCTCCTGCATTGTGAGGTAACCCAAAAGAAGTTAAAATCCTCAGTTTTAACACGTACATTTACACAGTTTGTCTGCATCACTCAACATACGCCCATACTCAAAACTCTCCAGTTCCTCAACAGAGCAGTACCGGTAGTTAAGACACGTGTTAAACTCAACAGTCAGAATGCAGTTTCTATTTTTGTTTTCCAAGCACATCCGCCGTTTCCCTAATGAATATTCTGCTTTGATGACTTGCTTTTGCTTTTAATTCCAATAATTTTTGTTAAAGGAATTCCACTAGATAGGTCCAAGAAAGCCTGGTTAAGTCAAACAGGGTTATATTTATTGGCATAAGGGTGCCACCTATTGTCATGACAATTGCTGTGAGAAAATCTTCAGTAGACTATTTTGGAAAGCATACCCCTAATGACTCCCTTGCAACCCTACAGATGATTCAGTTTTGGCAAGATTATGTTTTCTGTATGATATTCAGTCTGTACACATACATATCGCTTCTTCCATGGTGTCTTAATGCTGCAGAGTGCGGTGATAATAAGCTCTGATTATTGCTATAATTATCTTTTCATACTTGACTTTCAGAAGTTGGCCTGCTACGCCCATTACGAGGATCACAAATAAGGTCCCAAAAGTGCCTGTTTGCATTAATATCAATGCAAATATGTGCTTAAATTACATACATACATAAATTAAAAAATGGAAGACTTTTCAGTAAAAGCATATGTATTTGACAAAAAGATATCTAACATTTCCCAATTTTCATGATTACTGACGTTTTAAAAACTATAAACTGGATCAATAAACTGGGGGTGAGCAGGAATAGCAGGAGAACGGTTCGACTTAAAACCCTGAAAAAAGCACCTCTACTCCACTGCTGCAATTTTCAATTGCTTCCCAAAAGTATTCTCCCGTTTCTTTGCCAGCCTCACGCGCAGTCTTTGTAGCCACGCAAAGCGTAGTTCTCAGCTATAAAAGTGATGATAGCTTTCTTTAGTGCTGACATAAGAACAATAACAACAACAACGGAGCAGCTCTGCTTTCGCCCTTTAACTTTGAACTTGAAGACTAGGTTTCGGTGGACTTCCAGCAGCTCAAACTATTAAATATTACATCTGGGAATTACTATTAACTATGTGAGGAAGCTAAAAAGTGTATAAAAGAGTGTACTTTTATGTAAGGAAGTGCAAGCTCTAGTACTTCATTTTTGTGGACACTCACCTTTCTCCAGTGGTCTTCAATAACGGGGAACAAATGTTCAGGAGTCAGACCACCCAGCCACTGCTAAGAGGAAAGAAACATCTATTTCCAGGCCTACTGTTTTAGGGGCCTTTATGTTGACAAAACGCTGGCAGAATAAACACTGTACTGTGTGTCAACAGGTCAGTATGTTCCTTTTTTTTTTAAACACCAGCCTTAACTTTAAGCAGATCTGTGGTAACTGAAAAGGCACCAAGACACCATGAAGCTGGTCCATCATACAAAAACCTAGCTAGATACAACAGCCTCAGAGGATATTCCACACTTTTGCCATTCTTCAGAGATATCAGGATGCAATGGACACTTGTCTCAAAGCACTTATTTGGTTTGGTATAGATTGATGCTAGGTTTGAGCTTTCAGCTTAAGGCTTTTGGTTTTTTTCCATCCCAGAGAAAACTTACCAAATCTGAAGTGATGCAGGGCTGTCTTTTCCTAAGCAGACCATCAAAAGTAGAATCAACCTGGAAAACACAAATATCACTGCTGTTACAAGTTAGTTGAAGATCATTTGAGCAGATATGATCCTAAAAGACCACAGCTGTGTCTAATGTCATCACTTTTTCCTTCCAAACCTGAATCCCAAAGGCCACCATGAATTTGTTTCTTAAATATTCCAGACACAGTTACTCTAAACTTAATGTTTGTTTCAGTTTCATCTCCAGTGTGCAAAGAAAAAGAAACATTATTCTTCACAGTAGCAGAAGAAAGACGAAAATACTATTAGAATTTGTCTGCTATTTCTTCTACTTTTTTAAACCTAAAAGGGGAAAAAAAAAGAGCATAAAGAAATCCCTAGTTCCAGGTTCATGCTATCTATGGTTAGAAACTTAAAGGACATGTTCAAGTTTGGAGCATCCTATCCCTTTTGTAGTCAGCAGGAAGACAGACAACATCTACCACCTGAGATATTCTCTGGAGATACTGGTCTTTGTGACCACAGAAGAATTCTTGGACTACAGGGATCATGGCTCAGCTGGTTCAGTTAGCTTTATAGCCACAGATTAACGCTCACCATCAGCAGATCATTATCTGTGCATACACAACTATAACAGAAAACTAATTAGTTCTATAATTATAATATTTTTCTGCCAGCAAGTACTTCAGCAGGAGTTTCTCTGTCAGAATTGCTCTTGTGGTACTGAAGCCTGAAATAATTACATGGCAAGTCCACAGAAGCACTTCTAAAATTCAGAGTTCTGCGATCTTTACGTGCCATGGACCCTCTCCTGAACGTGTAAGTCCTGTCCCCCAAAATCCAGCTGTAACTGGTACAGGTTATTGATAAGCCATAACAATTGCTACTTGTGACCTGTAACATTTTCTTCACATCTATGAGACATGAGACACAAAACAGGTCTGGGACGGCATCCGCTTCATAGTTTGGAGAATAATTCAAAGGCAAGGAAGAAAAACTCTCCATCTTGTTTTGACTTGGTCAGCAGCATCAAACACACATTTCACCTCAACTGGTAATACAAGTGAACTTGCTGACTTGTTGTTGATCAACAGATGAGATTAAAGGCTTATTTATTTGTATCTTGAATGGATGAGTTTAATAAGAACAGCTGTTCCTAGTAACATCCCAGAATTTTTAATTTGAGCAACTAATGGGACTCCTAAAGGTAAAACCAAAACACACAGCTTCACTGGAGAAGCCATATTAATTCTTTGCAGTCACCTCCCCACAAATAAAATAGGAATTAAAATAATAAAATTGAGAACTTTATCTTGGTTCCTGCCAATAGTTAAGCTCTTATGTGCTCTAAGGAGTCATAAATAGATTTCATTTTTTAAAAAATCTTGTCAGAGTAAGAGTTTGTCTCTGAAATTAAGTCTTTGGAGGGGTTTCCAGGTTAAAAAACAAAACAAAACAAAACAAAAAAGGATAAGATTCTGGGTCTTGTCCCTCAGCACGTTACAAGAAGTCTGTACCCATGTAACCAGTTTCAAGTTGTCTTTTCAGTGATTTGACTGGCTGCAGTGGAATGAGCCAAGTGAATTAAGACTGATTATTTTGCTACAGGCAATCCTTTCAGGAAGAGCTCCAACTGGTATCGCAGGTGGAGGTAGGGAGAAAAAGGGTCAATTCAGGTTCCCAGAGCATCCAGTGTCAGTCTCAGCCTTGAAAATTGTATAAAGGATGTGAAAGCAGATCAGCTGCCTAAAGCTTCATATGGCTTAAACATCTGCTGAAAATTCAGTGTCCCAGCTTTCTCCTTCACTTTCTGCCCTGGCAAATATTTGAAGTTCCCAAAGAGGCTGTCAGAGGAGCTGATGCCCCCCATTTACACCAGTAAACTCCTCTTCTCCAGAAGCAGGTAGGTGTGACCACAGTGTAGAGCAACAGGAACCAGGATATTCCACAGAAATCTTCACACAGGTCCAGAATCCACAGCTGTTGTGCAAGGGTCACTACTTTTTTTAGAACTTTTTTCTGCATTTAGGTTTTAAAATCAGTGAAGATGTATCAGCAAAACAAATAAAATGGCAATAAGAACATTCATCCTGGTGTAACCAAATCCACCTCGCTGAACTATGAAGTTATATCGCCGAAACTATAAGGGTATGCGCAGAGAACACCCTAAAGCTGGCCTCAGTGGTAAAGCTATATATAAAGTCCAATGCCACAAGGTGCTTGCTTAGATGGACAGGGAATGTTTTAAAACTTTTAGTTTAGGACACTTCACCTCTGTAGTACGCCTGGCTACTTCACTCCCGCCACCCAAAAAACCACACATCCTTTCAACAAAATTAAATATTCCTGGTGCCGCAGCTTATAATTAGCAAAAACATTGAGGGCAGAAAAAAAAAAAAAGCAAAACCAAAATAAATCTAGCCAGCAGCACTTGGTAAGAGCTCCACATATATTTAGCTTTCCCTTTGCAGCAGTTAAATGCATAGTATTGTCAGGTAGTGTCAATATATATTTTGCTTTATCAGTTCTGCCAGCTCTTTCTTTCCCCTCTTTTCCCCACTCTAAGTTCCATTTTCCTCTTCAAGAAAGTGGGGAACACTCCAGGAAAGCAAACACGGACTCTGACTCTTACACAACATTTCCATCCCTTGAAATTCAACAGTTGTATATGATTTGGTTTCCGTTTGCACTTAAAGTGCAAAAAAATTTTCTTGGCAAAGGTGAACTTGGAGCTGGCTAGTGAAAAACCTGCTCCATTTTGCCCATCTACTTGCCTTCAAAAGCCAAAAATCACAATCCGATGTACAAAGGGAACACTCAGTGGCTTCGAGCAGCCTGCCTTCTCCATTTATTCGTGCTGTATATACTCCCTTGAGTCTAAGCATGCACATCAATTCCCCTTCTTGTCTAGTCTTTCTGCTCTACTGACATGGCAGCATGATTGGCACCATCCATTGTCCACACCAAAATGAACACACATGAAACTACATCAGAAAGATGCCTCTATCCAACTTTTCTAACTAGAGAGGGGGGAAGAATGGTCTTATTCTTGCTCTAATTCCTGACTGAAAATATGACCACAATATATCTGAAAAGATGACCGCAGCTTCTTTTTAATATAAATATCACTTGAGAGCTTAATTCCAAAGACCTTTTACAACTAAAGAACTTGAAATAGTTTTAAAGGAACTGAAAATGTAATCATAATCAATGGAACTACACAATATGTAAGTGGGTAAAAATTGTAATAAAAAACTTAGCTATCTATTGCCAGCTGCTTCATTTCTGCACGCGGTAGTCGTGCTCTGTTCTTCTTCTGTGCTTAGATTCAGAGATCTGACATAGCAGAAGGATTGCTCAAGTCTACCTTTGTGGGACTTAATCCATGTCTTGGGAGCCAGCACCTGGCCTAAATGTCGTGTATGAACATCTTCAGAGCGGGGTCAAGGGAGCACAAGTAGAAAAGGAGCCAACAGATGCCCCAGTATGGATGATCAAAGGGCAGAATAAATATCCCCATTTGGACTTCTGACACTGGCTGATTCTCCTGATGGCTGTCAGCACAGAGAATTCATGTACCATCATAAAATCCTTCATTTTCAGTTTTCCTTTCACAGACTGGAAATAAGTTCTAGGAGAACGGCACGGATGAAGAGCTACATGCCAGCATCAGTCCTAATTTTAGTAAGCTCTTTGCTGGTACGATTCACTGGATATCCTCCAATGCTACCGGAGACAATAGCAATCCTTTTGCCATGTCCAGGTATTCACTCTAAACTCATCAAATAAAAACATCCACACTGGGTCTGATTGCTGCTGCCCCCAAAGTCAGTCACAAAAGTGATTCAGATTGGAGGCAGAGGAACCCCATTTGGTGAAATTCCCTCTGTTTCTCGTTAGGTATACTGCAACCTTGCAAGACATAAATTTTCTTCACATAAAGAGTGAATAATCTGCTTAGCAATAACAGCAAGAAATGCAATTACTTCCTCAGCCAAAGGCAGACTAATACTACGCTGGCAAAGCCATGCTCCCCACCTTAGTTTGGGAATGGTTAAAACAGTATAAAAGTGTAACACCAGTGGATAAAGCCTGTAGCATGCTGTACAGCCAAGAAGTAATATTTGAATTCATGAGGGGAAACATTTTTGTGTGTTGCGGAGACCAAAACTCAGCTTTAAAGCCCCACGGGAGAGCTGATCTGGAAAGGCTGTATAATTCTGTCTTAGTTGCCTCATGGAGCTGGAGTACAAACAGGTGACGTATTGTGTATTCTGGACTTCTCTTCGGAAAACTGGGCTCCAAACCACAAACATTTGTACACAGTCTCACCCTCTCAGCAGGGCCATCATCTGTTTAAAAAAAAAAGTGCAGGAAATTCAATGCGACAAGAGGATTGCCACACTCAGGATTTTTGCTACCTATTCTGATATTGGGTGGGCTTTTTTTTAAAAAAAAAAAAGACTAAAAGAAAAGAAAGCTCCGGCTCCTGGAATCTTGAGAATTTCAGTTTTCCTTTTCTTTTAGCTTATAGTACACAGGATTACAGAGAAAAACCTGGAAACATGAACCCTAAATTAATTTTGCTTTTAAAATATTTTACACTAGAACTGTCTTTCGGTCATAATATCTCAAGGATCGACTTGTGACTTAAGAACCGCTAGAAATAACAAAATTGTAGATAGCTCCCCTGTATATTCCATAGGTTACGATCAAATCACTAGAATTATCCAATCCACATATTATTTATTATGTGATACTTTCTCTGCCTGGAAAGGACTTCCATTTCTTTATATGTGAATTATTTTTTTTTTTTTTTTGCTAAACAGATACAATGAGAAAAAGAATTACTTCTAAAAACAACATAGTTCTAGGGAATTCCCTGTGTGCTAGAGTACTTTATATGCTCAGATCAGCCAATTCAAACTGTCTTATATATCTACAGTAGCACTAGCAAGAACTGTGGATGTAATTCAAGTTAGAAAAGCACTCTCAGGGCTGCCTGACTGACAGTTTTCACCTGGTTTTGTTGTCTCATGGCCTGTGTGAATTGCAAGCCATACACAGTAAGGACACTTGTTTAAACTAGAGAAGTTATCTACAGATTTTTAACATCCCCTGTGGCTCGGCAAACAAAATAATTCTGCACTGGCAGTTTGGCATGCCCTTGGATTTTGCAGTTTGTATGAAGCATACTGCATTCTTCTCCAGAAAGTACCAAACTCATGACCGTGCCTGTTCATTCCTGCCAAGTAGTAGTTGGCAAGTGAGGAACACACTTCAGTGAGAAATGCCTTTTACTGATGACATTTTTACCCTTAAACCTACATTTTTTTACATTAGTTTAATTGACCAAGCAAATCAATATGGGCACAAGAACATCAGTTTCCGTCTTTCAGCATAACATCACAGTATACAGTGACCTGCACATACAGATCCAAGCAATATTAGAAACCAAAGCTAAGTCTGGAGATTCTCAGGTTGTTCCCAAACCTTTGAGCAGCTCACAGCATTTAAACACTAGCCAGCAAACCATTTCCCTTTATGGGTTAATTTTCTGGTCACAGCCTATCTACTGGAGTAGTGTTTGCAGTGTGCAGGTAGCCTGCTTCACTTCGCTTTAACCCAAAATCTCTCCAGATCTTGGGGCACAGATAAAGCTTCGTTGAATGAACAGCTTCAAGATGCTTTAGGGCTTCCTTGTTCCAGGGATGGATTACTGAGTTCTCCAACAGCTATGAGCAAGAACACCTGTCTACATCCCCTGCTTCTTTCCTGGGTGGATCGTGTGAGCTACCGATGATCTTGCCAGGTTTAAGTGCTATTTATCTCCTCCAGGCTGGCTGAATTAAAAATGACCCTGTGTGTATATCAAAGTCCCCCTTTCACCTGGTCACACCAGCTTAACAAGCTCTACCACTTACTGAAAGTTTCACTGTAATTGATTTTGGTTTTTCTCTACAAATGCCCTACCATTTGAGAAAGATGGTTATCTGACCACTTTCTCTTTCATTTGTGATTCTCCATCTTGAAATTAAAGTATATTCTCAAATTTATACTGCATTTAGATAGGAGAAAAATTTCATGCTAATTTAGACCCAAACCCTGCAACCACTCCACATGTGCTTGTCTTTACTAGCGTACCCATTCCCTGGAATGAAGGGATTCCAGCAAGCTGGTGTCAGTAGCAGCAAGCTGAAGCCTGCTTCAAACAGCTCACAGGATCGGGGCTCTCTCCTCCTGGAATGCATCATTGTAAAGGAGCACAGTTTTCAAACAAGGCTTCTGCATTCAGACACGGACACTCACTGGAGACTCTTAAATGTTTCTTTTATGCAACTAAAGGTCAAACTGAACCTCTAAATGTGGAATTTCTGACATCCAATTAAGTAGCCCACAATAAAAATTGGGCCAGTGTTTAATTATGTCTGGGGAACACAGGAGTTCAGCTGAGACAATTCACACTCACCTCATGTGTTTCTCAGTGTTTTCGGTGGTGGGACTGAATAAATATCCTTTTGCTCCGCAGATGCACTGGATCAAGGTTTAGCTTGTTACGCATAAAAAAATAAATCAGCTCATATTTCCTTGACTTCATTTTTCCAGCTTTGTCATTCTGTCTAGGAGCACAACGCACAGTCAAGCCAGGCATGGCTATGCATGTTAATAACCCTTGGAAAACTATGGATACTTCTGTGCAAAATTCTTTTTATTTTTACCAAATAAACAGCTAAAGTGCACCTGGTGGAAGATACTTTTTTTTCCTCTCTTTTTGGTTTTTTTTTTTTTCATTAAAGCCTGTGTTTCAAAAACTCTAAGTGGAACCACAACCGTGGTGCTGCTTTTCAAATCAAAAGGACAGAACCATCTTCACAGGATATGGCTCCCAGCCAGTTGTTTAATGCTTGTAGGTCAATATACAACCAACTCAGCTTCTGCTGCCTGATTGACAAACCACATATCAGGCACAGGGAGGTTAACAACTGCGCTTTCTTTCACCTAAGATCCTCCGTCGAGGCCCTGGGCCCTCAGCCCCTTTTTATTTTATCATTCACAAATATCTACTGTGAGCTCCCTCCAGGCACAACAGACTAACTGCATGCCTGGAAAAAAAACAAAAAGAGACCCCCTGTAAGCAGTGGGTGTCTCGTCACTCAGGAGCCAGGCTAGTTGTTCATCATGCTCCTCGGTTTCAGTCTGCCAAAGAGGTTTAGACCCACTGCTCCCCGTGTAAATTATTTGCGGATGAATGAAGCAGGAAGAATGTCCTCCAAAATATTTTTGATTGATGGAGTCATGACACCAAATGCTAATGCATCACCAAACAGCCTTGATACAATCCAGTAACCTACTCCAGCCTGGTTGTCAATTGTCTGTGTTTTAAGATAAATATCTCTTTGCAAAAAGTCTTTGCAGAAAAATGTTCCCCACCTTGTATTATGTTTTTTCCTGGAATTATTTTCTACCTGTTTAAAGGGAACAAACCTACCGGTAAGGGAAGATTTCTGGAGAGAGGCATCTGAGAAGAGCAGAGAACAGAAATATCGACAAGACCCAAGGCTTGCTACTGCCCAGGAAAATCACCTGATTATTTCACTTATTTGTCCCCTTCTGTCCCATCCACATCGCAGTAGCCACAGATAAGGGAAATACATGGACAACCCCAGACCTCTATCCAACACTGCAATACTTTAGGATACCGGGATATGCCTCAGACTAGATATGCCAGCACTAAAGGGGCATGAGAAGCTACTAATATTATTCCAGTTAATATTGCTGTCCAGATTATTGGGGATACTGCCCCTACTATATCATAATTAGTAATACTTAGTATTTCGACAAAGCTGCAGCGCAGTCCAGCAACATAAGCACGGAGGTTTCAACTCAGTCTGTGGCCATTAGGCACTGTACAGTGACATAAAACCATCTCTGTGCATGCTGCTTCCATTAATGCTGAATGGATAACCGTCATCTGGAAGAGAAATCACCCGATGAAGACTCTAACTCATTTAACACTGAGTTATACCTTGTTTTGCAAAGACTTAATGATTCTTAGTCCCTTGGGGTTGAGTGCTGATTGTCTGAGTGGCTAAACTCTTCTATTTATCCAAGAGTTTGATGTGCACCTGCTTTGAAGGAGACACTGAGTAGCTCCATCAGCAGCATACACAGCTGTTTCCACCTGCTTTTATCAGCCAGGAGAGACACGCCGCTGTTCTACCAGTTGTTGCTTGCAATATTTTTAGGGCTTTCCAACCTGTGTTGTGTTTGATGGTGCTGAGCTTGAGGCGCGAGGACTGTGCCCACCCAAGATTCTCAAAGTGATAGAATTACCTTCCCCATCTAGCTCCAACAGAGGACATTTCTTGCTGGTAGTGTTTGTACTGTTGGAGGAAGAGATCAGAATGGCTCTGTATCATCCTTCCACCTGTTGTTTCAGGAAAAGCATCAATTTCTCAAAGGTTCTTGAAGAACTCCATTTTGAGGATATCGCCTTTCCTTGTGTGCATAGCACAGGTGTGAACAGCAAAGCAACAGCAGTAAAAAAACCCTTGTGAAATAAAGCAAAAGCAGATACAATATTGCAAAACCAGTCAAAAAATATAAATATTTGTGTTCAAACATTTGTTGTTAACTCACAACACACAGAACACAAGAAACAGACTTCAGGGGCCAGGCTTTGTGCTTGAGATTTTCCTTTGCCTCAACAGATAAACTCTACTGTGCCTGACGATCTTTCTGATTCCCTGTAATTCCCTTTTTTTTTCTGTGATACATAGAATTGTATCTTTACCAAGGTCAACACACTATAAAGGGCACAGCTACAGAGTTGTAACTTTAGGTCACAATGACTTCTGGCAGGAAAATTACCTCAGCTTTGGAAACACAAATGGATCTTCAAAGATTTGAGGGCCAGTTGCTGTTTCTGCATGTTTGTTTCTTTTCCTTGGGTGACATTGAGAAATGCGATTCCTCCTGTAAAGGGGGGAAAATTCCAGTATCCATCATTTTGAAGGATTACAGTCAGTGCCATTAGCTTGTGAATGCAGCTCTAGCCTAAATTACGTTTTCTCTTAGGGCACTCTGAAAGTGAAACTGAGCATGAGACTTGAAATTAAACTGGAGTGGGAACAGAAAGCCTGGGAACCTTTTCCTTTTCCATAAAGTTGCTGAAATCATTTTACTTTGCCACAGCACTGTATAATATATTTCCACTGGCCTAAAAGGCAAAGCTCAATTTGTTTGAGTAGCTTGGAGAAACTGAATTGTTATAATTTACCAAGTTATGTAAGAAGTTCTTTCAGTTTCATGTTCAAAAGACAGTTTTCACCTCTTTGAGTTTAATTGTTTCATTTGCATAAAGCTATGCCGATTTCCTTCATAATTAATCAGGTAGACCTGTCATATCTACTTCTGCACACATGCAGGGCCTAATATTTATTTCCATCTTTGACAGTTTTCAAAGAAGTGAGGTTAAAAACCTAAAGATTCACTTCTAAAATAAACTGCAGGCAAGATTTTCAAAAGTGCCTCTGCATTTCTGCTCCCACTGAAATCAATACTCAAAAATTCAATCTTCCTTATCTGTGATTACAAGCAAAACCATAAAAATGTAAGCTGATGCACTGTTATCTTCCCTAGCCTGTGAATAGCTCGAAACAATGTCTGTGGGATGTGAACTCCTGTCTCTCATCCTGGTAGAGTAAATCTGAAACCAGAAGATGACAGTCTGTGTCAACACTGTTACCTCTTCCGCAGCTAAGGATGTCAACAGAAACACTCAGCTGAACTTCTGCAGTCTACAATTTCTTTCCTCAGTGCTATGAAAAAAAAAAAATCAACCCTAAAATCCTAGTACGTTCTCATTATCTGTCTGTCCAACTCATTGGAAAGAGTAGAGTAGCCCATACAATTTATAGCACAATGGGAACTGAAAACACAAAAGCAGCTGAGGGCAGTAGATCTCACCTAATCTCCAGGACACCTCCACAACAGAATCTTCTTCTGGCTTCTTCCTTTTCCAAAGAGAAAGTCCTCCTTGCTGCCACCATACCCTAGCCTGATGCAGGGGCTATGCAAAAGGTTCCACAGGAGAAAGTATGCCTTGGAGACCCCAAAAACCTTCTTTTCTACCGATACCAAACTCTCAAACCAGCTAGGAAATAAAAACAACCAAAAGACTTTTGAAGCGCCTTCGTTTTAAATCAAGTTTACAATTTATGAAAGCATAAGATACAACCGGGGGTGAATCCTGAGGTTGGCAATAATGGATTCAAAACCATCGTGCTGGGAAGGTACTGCTTCTGCTAAGGACAGCAGAGCTCTAACACACTCCATTAAGCATCTGAGCAAGAGTTCTTGATGCTCTCCTTAAAAAATTACGTAGCTGCTAATTGGCTACATAAAGCCACAGCATTGTCCTGAGATGTACTCTCCCTAGGACTTCAGATGTTCACAGGATATAAATACAATTACATCAGTACACTTTCTGTTTGGAAAGAAAATTTTGTATTGCTAAACTGCCCTGTTCTCAGGTTGCCCAGTTGACTCTTATGCCATTCTTGCTGCCTCTTACTGAGCTGACACAGTGCCACAATGGTAGCATTGGAAAGGTTTCTGCTTCGTACTAAAAATAATTTCACAATCCCAGTCAAGGCAGATTTACAAGCAGCTAACAGTCTGATAATTTCAGTGGATCACATATTTGGTAGGATTTTGGAAGCATAATCTATTTGTTTTCATTTAAGTTTTTTTTTCCTTTTTTTTTTCCTATCATTTACTCTCACCAACAAGTCTGTCGAAATGTAAAGCAAATCTATTTTATGTACTGCTATAGCTTTTTCAAACCACAGCCATCAAGTAAATATTTGCAGATATTCTGTGGTTTAATTAACTGGCTATGGTCTGCTCAAAGTGTGTGCATAATGCTGGGCTGTTTGCAGAACACCACCACTAAGGAATACCTCTGTTTGCTTCTTCTCTTTTGTGTACATAATATTTGCCATTACCTGGTATATCAGATGAGAAGTGTTATATGAATCTACTGAGTCTGGCAACGAAGTTTGGAAGTAACTGTGTAGATCCTGTTTGTCATGTTTCTATGGTTATTCATAAATATTATGGGCAACCTCAGTCAATATATGCCATTTGCACATGAAATATATATTTTTTTTTCAAATTGCTGAAAGCTGTTTTCTTTCAAAACTCATTTCAGAGTACTCAGAGAAATTCAGTCAACTTCCTATCAGTCATTTAAAGGATGCTCAGTCCAAACGCAGTTATCCAGTGTCAGTGTTTTCGTATTTGGACCAGTACACCACTTCTATGTATTGTTTACCTCTACACTGAGTTTGGAGGGGAGGAGTGGAAAGGCTGCTGTAATGAAATTTAAAATAACCAAAAGGTCCTTTGGCAGTTTCCTTATTCCCTGAAAGATTAGTGCACTGCCTGGAAAATGAAGGGAAACCTGATCTGTAACTCCAGTGGAAACCACTTGTCATCTATTGTCCAGATACGAGAAATGTTAAATTCTGCTTCCACAAACGCTGCAAGTAGCAGTCCAGCTGAATGTTTTGCGGGGACTGGAAGGCCACTAGAGACCAAACACAATCACCTACTCTGGCTTCCTGGATGACACAAGCCGTGGAATTTCAAAGTCTATAACTCCTGCTACAGCAACAAGCACGGTCATCAGAAAGACATCCGTTCTTGATTTAAAGACTTCCAGTGATGGAGATCCACTATGTTCCCGCATAAATTTTTCCAAACTTGTTAAATAACCTCATTGTTAAAAATGCAGCTGTACTCCTACTTGAATGGATCCTCCTCCTTCTATTTGTTGGCTCTTGTTACACCTTCATCTGTCAGAGTAGAGAAAATTCCACAATTACAATCTTTTGACCACTGGAAAATTGTACACTGTGAACAAGGCACTTCTTGTCAATAAAGCGAAGAGCCTGAACTATTTTCATCTTTTTATGCAAAGCAGTGTTATTTATTTACTCTACTTTATCTTGCCCTTTAAATAGTCAGTGCATGGAAATAGTCTCTATACAGAAACTATGTAATGCTTTACCACAAGGATAGTTGATACGCGGTTTTCTCTTTCCAGTCCTTAATATTATCATGACTATTAATATCATTTTAAGGGTCAAGAACCCCTCCATATGCCTTCACCTCTATCCATCATGCCTTCCAACATAACTGAAGCAGATGAAAATCCAATATGAATGGTCAGCACGAAGGTCTCATTCAGAGATACCAGAATGAAATGAGACTTGCAAACATTCGATTCTACTTCCAGCAGGAATACCCACAATCTACTCAATACTCTGTATCCCATCCTGTTTAGAAATTAAAATCGCAAAAGCAAGAAGTGACTGTTCATTTTCCCAACCTTTTGGACAGGAATAGACTTGAGCAGTAAAATAAATTTCTTGGAAAAGTTCCATCTCTTTTCTTTTGTTTGTGAGTAGCTTGAGATATTCTCAGATTTATTTGAAAGGACTTGTGAACTTCTTTGCCCTTTCCCTCCCAAAATAACTTACGAGAAGTTTGCTGTTAACATTTCATTATTTAATCTAGTGCACTGCATTGTGTAAGCTGTTTACAAAAATTAGTCATTACTTTTTCTGTCTCATGATTGGTTGCTTAGATGAGATCTGCAAAGGTCAAATTAGGAACTTGACACAGAAATAAGAAATGTTTCAGCCAGTGCTTTAGCAGCCACCCATGAAACGGTGTTCTTGTGAACGTTACAGAGTAAGTCTCATGGGAGAAGAGATCAGACAGCATGAGGCACGCGTTTTGGTGTGGGACCGTAAGTTCAGGATGAAAAGAGACAAGTAGTAGAGCTGCATGTACAGCTGCTAAACAAATTAAATCCCTCCTCTTCCCACATCTTCCTGGTCGCTGCATGATATTTTGTTAGTTACACTCTAAATACTCTCGCTGCTTCATCCACATTCAGGGAAAATGGATGCAAAGGCATTGCAAACAGGCCAGAATGGAAAGTCAGCCTCATGCCACCTGCTTAGGAGCGGAAAATGGGGTCAGGACATGGACAGCCAGCTGGTACTTTTTGGAGTAGCATTTAGACTGACCTTAGACTTATTTAATAACACTTTGATAACTGGCATCTCTAGGACCAAGGGAACAGAGCCATGAATTACAGCCACTTGCTTCTCCTTCCTAAGAGTTTGTAGGTTGAGGATATCACCTCGTATTTCTTATGTAGAAGTACCCTTTAAAGATAGCATTCTTTCTACATTTAGAGCTTATTCTGGAACTCTGTCGACTAGTGCCTGAATACAGTTCAAATCCAGTCCCAATGCTGACATTTGTGCATGCTTCCATCCAGTATTTTGTCAGGCACAACTCCATTGGCTTTGCGAAGGATTTTACTTGAGCAAGAACATCAGGTTTGACCTTTCGATTGCGCAGTGACAATTAATAACAGCTCAAAACAGAGCTTTTTCTCTCTTTTTTTTTTAAACACAACACAAAAAAAAAAAATCCAGTCTATTACAAAATGCTTGCTGCCACTGAACCTCTCTTCTCCCAAAACCAACACAGTATTTTTTTTCCGAAGCTGCTGCAACATGCCTTGAAGAAGCTCTACAGAGTTCAAGAGTTATTAAATCAGCACCTTTCTGAGTGCCCATGCTTGCACCAAATTCAGCAGCAGAGTCAGAAGATTCTGATTCCTATATATATATAAATGCAGCCTAAACTAGCTATACATGCAAGTACTTCTGTGGCAGAGTGGGAGCGAGAGCTCAGCTCCCATCCAGTTCTCTATCCGTTAGTAAATGTTTTTTTCCCCTTTCGACCTTAAGACAAGGAAGGGAGATGGCGTGGTTTGGAGTCCAGTCTAATTTATCTCCTCTGTAAATCTTGTTAATTGCTATCTAAACAACCGTTCTATAAAGCAAACCCTTTGATGGATTGGTCCTGTGTGTCATAGGGCCAGGTCACATAGGTATCTCTTCACTTATTCCATGAACGCAAGAGAGGGGCCAGCATAAATTTCACGTCAAATTTATGTTTATTTAATTAGACTATTAACTACATGCGACAACAAAACCTGCCACTGAAAGGAGGAAGGTGACTTTATACTGCAGAGGAGACCAGGTGAGTAATTGTAAGTTTATGAGCTAGTCCATCATTTCATTCCATTCATTCATCCATTCACACTCTTTTTATTTTTTATTGCTGACATTTAAGTCTGAACTCTGCTTTCCAAAACAGCCTGAAGCTCCCTCATCTTTCCAGTGCCTGGAGAAGAAAAACTGAAGTATGCCCAGGTCACCCAGCTTAGCCCATGCGTTTGCCTTCAAACAGGAGGCACTTTACCTTCTCTTTCAGACTTGGCTGTTGTTGAGGCTTGGGTAAAATCTTGGCCCCTACGAAGACAAAAGCAAAACTCCCACTAATTTCACCAGAACCAAGGTTTCCCTCCTCATATGTCCTAGCTAAGAAAAGGAAACCTAGAAAAACAGTAGTTATAAGGTTTTTTGTTTTCTTCTTTTTTCTTTCTATGGACAGGTAAGACAGCATAACTGTTGTCACTTGGAGGCATTAGAAGTCTTAAATTTGGAGCATGTTTCTTTTGCCAAAAACACTGCCAGGCAGACCGGAAGCTGTGACTTAACAAAGAACAGTAAATCATGAACTTAGATCAACCGCTCCAGTCATCACTTGTGGCTTTGGGGAAAACAGTTGCTCTCAGACTGCTTAGGTCAGTACCAGAGTTGTGCTGCATCACAAGTTAATTATGCAATTGTGATGCTGTGAGGAACGGCAGATCTCTTCCAGGGAACACAGTGTCCATAGAAGATGCCCTGTCTTTGGGAGTTAAGAACTCTGCTTTGACGTATTTTTTTTTCCCAAGTGCATTGATTTGTGATTTTAAAATGAATTGATTTCATGGCTTTTTGTTGTTATTTAGTATGAGGTAGATTGCGTTTTGGCAAGGTTGGAGAGCCTTGAGATAGGACATTGTCAGTATTGTACCAATAAAGCTTTCAAAGAGAAGATTTTGTAGTCTTTCCCAATGATGGTCAGACTCTTTACTGTCTTTGGAATACCGTGCAGGGGCAGATCCTTTTGCCAAATAATAGTTTATTTTACAGCATTCTCTCCACAGTTCCACAGGAATGAAGCTCTGATTGTCTTTATTACCTTCAAAATGAGCCCTGTGGGCCTACAACTTAAAACAGAGACGGTTGTTCCTTGTTTTGATGAACCACTTAGAGTAGATATACTAATGAACAGACCACCTCTATGTGCATACTTAACGGTGTCAGCGACTAGCACAGAAGAGCTTTAGATATTATATCCTCTAGTAACTTCTGTAATGACGTTGTTAATATTTCTCAAATCTGATAAATTTTATTTGGTAGTTTCCATCTCCTCCTACGATTGTTTTAGACCATGCTGCATGACTACAGCTAGCTGACGGGGAAAAAAGGTTTTTAGTGCTAACAATTGTTACAGTGAGGGTAGGCTCACTGGACTGACGGAGTTATAGAAAACCTGGAGTGCCTAAAATACTGCTAAACCAACATCCAGCCTGAAATTTTCTTCTGCACTCTTCTACTTTCCTTTCCAGACTATGTTCATCTTTATGCTTTCAATCTTTTACCAGTTCATTGTAAATCTTGATGTCACTATAACAACAGAACTGAATCACGATAAGGCGTACGTCTTGACAGGACTGAAAGCTGCGAAACGGGAAGTCTTTAAGAAAAATCCATAGCTCAAAGTATCACACGGAGGCCCTAATAACTACTGAGCTGTAGAATTACCAGTTTTGCCAAAAGCAACAGATTTCCTTCTGATCTCAGAGCAACTGTTTCCACACAAATCACATGTGGAGATATTTTACAGGGGTTATGTTAACTATGCCTCTTCTGTTTTCTCCTTTCATGGATTCCTGTATTTTGACACTACTTCTCCTCCCATATAAATGACTTTGTAAACTAAATTTATAGCTTAACAACTGGGGTCAGATCAGTACAATTTGTTCTAGTTTGGAATATAGAATAGGAAGGAGCATTCTTAATGGGTTTAGGACAGACATTACTTCTTGGGAATGGAAACAGACTCTGCCAATCACTAGAACAACAAACTGGGAATTGGGAATCCCTTGTTTCTTGGCCGGCTGTGTGAACAAATTGTGAAGTCTTTCTGTGGCTCCAGTTCATCCATCAGTGAAGAGGAAATCTGATCATTCCTGTCTACTTTAGAGGGAACTGATCTTCATTAAGCACTGACGTATTGACATAGAAATTACTATAAACACATAAATCTAGGTCTCAGTGGTAAATGGTAAAAGTTACATTAACTCACTGTTCAGGAGAATGACTCTGAGCCCAACAATCCTATCGTACTCCGAGTATGTTAATTATTAGCTATGCAGTACTTCCCAGATACATCTTTGGAGCAGCTTTATTACCCTAGGCATGGTATGCTTTATCCATTTCCTACAATGAACACGAGTGTGACAGAGACTACGGTATTGTCCACTCTCAGAAATGGAAAAACAGTTCTATTAAAAGATTATGGCAACACTGTACATGTCCCAATGTGTAAAGGCTTCAGGAGAATGGAGAGAACATTTGTCCAACTCTTTGTGAAAAGCTGCTCTGCCAGGCTTTAAATTTCCACCATTTCACCACGTAAAGATACCTAATTTAATATATTGCTGTTGGGTGTATATGCTATTCATCACTGCAAATTTATAAAACAATCAAATGAAGTATTGGACTATATAGTCACTACGCAGAGAGAAATACGGAAATAGAGGGAGTATGAGAAGTCAAGGCCCCCTAACAAATTTGGGTGAGGAGCAGAACTCAATGGATAAAAACTGCACAGGCAGTTTTGTCTCTGCTCGTGACAAATGGTGATTATGACAGCTTCATAGAAAGCTGAACTTTTTTTTTTCTCTGCATCTTTCCCACCTCTGTTCCCACTCCAGGCTACTGCAGCATTTTGGCTGCCATTTTCCTGCTAAAGGAGGCAAAGTCTAGTAAGTAGGACACAAGACCAGGAATCAGCACACTTGGTCTGTACTCTTGGCTATGCCAGTGGCCTGCTGTTTGACCTTTTCCATCACCCCGTGGAAATAACTAGCACCTTTGTGTGTCTTTATTTCTGTTCCTACACTTTGCAAGTCCTAGGAGCAGAGCTGTCCCTACATGCGCAGGGTGTAATGCATAACGAATCTCCAGTCTTGGTCAGGGCCTTGACATCCTCAAGTACTAAAATAAACCAAATCATTGTTACTAAATCTCAAAAAATGCACTCTCAGAGAAACCAAAAGGTTGGCAGAGGAGCCTGTGCAGAAGTGTCATTCTTTCCATTTTCATTCCTCTCTCTCTTTCAACTTTATAGGTTAATCCTACATCCAAATAGTCATCCAAAAAGTGAGAGTCATTCATTGCTCATCTTTCAGGCCTAATACTGCTGCAGTCCTTACTTGGGTAGTCTAACCACTTTCTAAATTAATAATTCCTTTTTTGAACACCCCATCATGAGCAATGGTTAACAGATCACACAGTTTACACTGCTAAAAGAGGGGAAAAAAAAAAATAAAATCAAACACTTAATACCTAAGCAGAATGGCCAAAATAATAAGGAAATTCTATCACATGACTCACTGGAAAATTACGTTTTGTGAGGGTTACACTGAAAAGCTCAAATCTCTCCATAGTACGTACCAAGTAACATGACAGGACTTCCAGACTGTCTGCACTGCAGGAAGGTGTCCATCCTGCACACCAAGCCAGGGTCAGTTTGGTGCACACTTGGAGGAAAAATGAAATTTTGTGGCCATTATGAATTTTTTTCATTATCTCTGATAGAAGTCTAGACATTTTATAAACAAGCAGGAGGAAAGAAACAGGCCAAATACAGGTATAACAGTGAAAAGCTGTATGATGCGTGTTGATTATCCACGCCCCTCCTCTACACTTTCATCACTGTGAATATAAATCATGCATTTATGTATTTCATGTTTGTAAAATGTAATTAAATAATACAGACTATAAAGTAGCTAGTAATAAATATTTGTGAGTATATATACTATCTTATTATTTTTGAAAGCTCCAAATAAAAACAACTAGTAAATTTTTCCAACCTTACCAAAGCAGCTCTTGTTTTCTTGACTGTGTAACAATGATATAACCCAAACCTTAACCACAGACTGCCAGACTCTGGGATTTATTGAAAACTACATCCAAATGAGCAGGCTTGAGACCTTCTATAGCACCGAGTGTGGCGTAGCAGCACTAGCACCCCGATCTTTAGACTCTGCTTTACAGTTCGGTCTTGGTGAAAGCCACCCTAGAAACAAATAGGGCTGAAGGCATCTGAAAACATACTGTTCCTCAGCACTGAGGTCATCTCTTACATTCAATCAGTTCATAGGTAAATGGTATAACAGGGAAATCCAAGTTGAAATAGTCAAACTGCCAAGGATTATGAATTCTTTGTTTTGCTTTGGAAACAAATGCCCAGTAGAGAGGAGAGTCACAGTGCAAGGGAAGACATAACAAAGGCTTTGTTTGTAAGGGGATGGAACCACCGCTCTCTGGTCAGGGATGAGGTTGGCTGATGTGTTTTCCATAATAGTCAACTGAACAATCTCAGTACTCAATCCTGGCCAAATAGTAATCTGCTGAATTTATTACATTTGGGTTTTTAAATTAAAATTACCATCTGTAACTCATGTGCTGTAAACAGCACAGAACACGTGACAAGAGAAAAAAAAAAAAAAGCACCTCGTGAGAAGGTGGGCAAATTCCGCGTGGTTTGAGGAGCCCAGAGCACTGCGACACTGTGCACTCAACATTTTCTTGCTGAGCAAAAAGTACAACAGCTTAATGAGGTTATTTGTTAAAAACCCTTCTGTTCACCTCAGTAATGGTCTGTGCAGCCCAGGTCTGGAAATGTAGTTGGTTTGACCAAAGTGATACTATCAACTGAACAAAGCCAAATTTCATAGGAAAAATGCCACGGTAGCCAGAAATAATACACATACACACAGAAAAGAAAATCCCAGCTTGGGTTTGGGTTTTTTTTTTTTTGTTTTTAAGATTTCTGCTCTCACAATCATAAATAATCTCAGGACAACAAAAGCTATTCAATATTGCAGCTACACAGTCTGAGCCGGGTGAAATCCCAGGCCACCAAACACAGATTATTTGGACTTCTGCAGGCTCACTGTGTCACCCATCATTCCTGGCCGATAAAGTTGCTGGTGGAAACTCTATTTTCTATTATTTTAAGCACAGTTGAGGGCTTAAACCTTTTTTCTTCCCAATTACAACTCTTAAACGAGTGCTCTCTTCAGAAAAGCAGTCTTTTAAAAACAGCAAGTCTATTCATCTCCAGTTGAATAAAACGACAAGGTATGAACGCCAGTTGGTTGCCCACTTCACGCTTTCAGTTCAACTTGTGCCAAACCATGTGTTTGACATGATTTCTGCACAGAAACGGAAAGGGGTCTGGGCTTGGTGGAAACATGTCACACTGCACATGCAGACAGAGGTGAAAATTACCTGCAAAATGATGCTGGATAAAACTGGCCTGAAAAAATGTTTTGAGAACACAAGTCTGTTCCCAGCAATGCTTTTCTATGAACCTTCCTTTGCCCAAGTGTCTGCAAATCCTATGGGTGAATATTTGAATTCATTTTCTAATGAGGGAATCGTACAACAAGTGTCCTACTGATCCCAGGAAGTTATAAGAGGCTTAGGAGCTACCCAGATACGGTCTTCTGCTCCTCCCAGATCATCATCTCTTCCAGTTGATATTTCTTAGTACAAATAAAAACAAATAGAGTGAGACCTCAGACATCTAGGTGTTGTACAGAAAGAGTCCGTGTTTACAGTCCCTTGCATAAGAACAAGACACTGACTGAGAGCTGTCGTAAAGTCTCCTCATACAGTCAAAGGAGACGGGTACATTCAAATGACAACTCATCCTATCCATGGGATGGGATGGCTTGGCTTTGTAGGTGCTTACCTCTCTTTGCCCTCTTTAGAGTTTTAGTGATGACTAGTGATAGATAAGTAAATTCTCATGTTTAAAGTTAACAAAAAAAAAAATTCCCACCCTCATTTTGCAAATGAGAACAATTGAGGCTAAAAAAAATAACTGGTCACTTGCTCAAGGTCTGATAAAAGGTTAGTAGAAAAGCTAGAAGTAAAAATACTTTTTTTTTTTTTTCAGCCCTTCCTTTCTTATGGGGAAGTAGGCAGGAAAAAGTTTCCCAGAGTGGAAATACATAATTGACTTATTTCACACTTTGTGCTTCCTGTCCATTTCTCTGTGAAAAGAAGACTGTCCCTGTTGTTTTCTTTCTTCCTGACCTAAGTCAAAGACAGACATTTAGGCCACTCCTCCTGTTTCCTTGGCATTTATCCCTAGAGACATTGTTTATGCTGTTAATTTCCCTGCAGCCAGGTTCTTCAGCTGAGATCAGTGCAAGACTTACAACCAACTTAAAAGAATTCAGTATAAGGTCTTAGACACAACTGTTTCAATGCAAAAAGGCAACAGAAATCTTAGCAGAGTTTTCAGGGGAGGGAGTTGTTAAGGTTTTTTCCAAGCCTATACCGTCAACATAACCTTTCACACAAGATTTCAGTTTCATTGACTTCCACGTCACAAATTAGAGATCTGAGAGATCTTCGTTCTTTTCAGATCTAAGACTAACAGAAATAGAAATAATTTTTTAAAATCGTGCTGCTTCTATCTGTTCAGCTACGGCATCAGCAGAGAAAGAGAGGGAGTAGGAGGGGTTTGCAGAAAAGTCTCTGAATTCACTATCTGGAGACCACAGGCCAAGTTACTTTTGTTGGTGAATTATTACAAATAAAATGGCACCTACAACTGACCATTTGGCAAACAGAGCATCAGTAACACAAGAGCTCATGAAATTACTGAAATGGTGTTAAAACCATCAGTTGCTGATAACAAAAGCTAAGCAGAAAAGACGACATTTCTCAAATTTTTCAAAAACGCACCTACTTGCATAGGTGGGCCATCCAAAGACCGTTAGGAGCAAGATCTGAATTCCTACATCAAGAGGTCAAGCCACGACATCGCAGGCTTTCATTATCACACTAAAGTTCACACACACGGCTTACGGCACCGGCCATCAACGCCACGGCAGATGCAGAGGAATCCTGGTGAAAAGAGCACTGCACAGACAGCAGAATCACTGCAGGCTGCGACGTGTGGCTGTCACATCGGCAGAAAAAAGCCTGTGAGCTTAGCTCCGACTCCTCTGTGTGTTGGCCTACACCAACACCAAGTCTAGTTTTGATTCTGCCCTTTAGGACTCGCAAGGCATTTAAAAATAAAATAAGATAAATTCGCCCATTTATGTGTCAGTGAGATATTTTTACTGTTTAAAAGGAATTATTTCTCCAATGATGATAAATCCATGCTAAAGTCTAAACCTCCAAAGTCTTAAAATACTTGAAATTACATTTTTTAAATAGTATTAAGGGATACATGTATTTATTGTCAAACGTATAGAAAGTTAAAGCACGGAGTAGACTGATGCCACTGTAACCAACACTTATGAACTCATAGCAGGACCTCTTCTATAAAAAAAAAAACAGAAGAAATATTGTCCTAATTCATGTCCATTTAGCCAGTTCTCTAAAAGGACTAGTTCATTCAGAATTGGTAAAGAGACTGACATTCAAAAAAGAAGGAAATTCTCTTTTCCTCTTATAATCCACACAAGAACAGGACTGCCTAGTTAACTCTTAGCTGAAAATAACAGATAGGCAAGAGAGGATGATGCCTAATAATTCTGAAATGTTGAAGATCACGATAACCAGAAGCTGACCTTTTAATTTCTTTACTTTTGTGTTTAACGGGTTAGTAATTTAATTCCAATTTTTATCTAAATACAGTCCAGGATGATAAACAAGCCACTACTGAGTAGGCAGCTACTACAATGAAATATATTGTTCATCCTTTTCTAGTACAATTAAAATTCTAGCAAATTTTTATAGTCAGGAGTCCTAATGTTTTGTTACCTAATTTCTTAAATATACGCATAGGGATAATAGCATAACGAAAAAGATCAGGACCAAGGAAGAATTTTAGTAGAAATGTATCAGTAAACATGAAATTTTCAAAGGTTTTAAGGAGGATATAAAACAAGGCTGAAGTGGCTTATTCAATACATTGTTTATATCAGGAACTACATCACCAATCACAATTAAAACCAGAAAAAACATCTTTGCCACCCACTGCTTTTCCAGCAAGCAGCATGGACTTTCAGGTGCTCAGCAGCATTTTTCTGCCTTCTCAACTCTCCACAGGCAGAGAAGCACATGCAGTTTGAGAGGCATCTCAGCAGTGGGCTCCTGGTCTACACATGCCTTTTTCTCACTCCATCTCTGGTGGTGTTTGATCACGGGTACTTCAGCCAGTTCTCTTTCCCCTCTCATAAATGTAAAGATTCTCCCTTGTTTATCGCATTGGTTCTAACATCTCCCCTGCAGCAATCACTCCCTGTCTCAAGAAACACTCAGTGGGACTCAGAGGAACTTTTTCATAGCCTCTGCCAATATTTCACATTATTTTGCACGAAGAATATGTGCCTTACTGTACTGCCCATGGGTGTGCACTCACCTTAGAAAACAGAACTAGGCAGTTTTGGGAGGGAGAACAGGGCAGCTAGGTTGTTATTTGTATTTAGCTGCTTAATGACTGCAGAGTAGAGAGTGTTACAAAGATTGACATTTGTGTTTTTAAGTTGACATTAACATAATGGAAACGGTGCGTAACTCCCATCTCCCCTGCCATCAAGGGTCTGTCAGCCTTAGTCAATGTCCCAACGCCCTCTCACTCATCCTCCTCAAAAGTAAATGAGTCGTTATGCATCTGAGGTTTCTTCCAGAGGCAAACCCAGCAGGGTCCTCCTTCCCTCTAACTTGCCGTCGTCCAGAGTTTTGTGTTTTAGTAACTTGAAACACCCTGTGAAATCTATCAGGATTAGTTTCCAGTATAGAAGCACTTGTACTTGATCCAAGCTAATCAAATGTTCTTCAGATACTAAGCCCCAGGGTTTAAGTGAGCACACCCAACATATTAAGTAAAAATGACCTTAGTGGGGCTACTATATCATCCTTTTTGACCCCTTTTGACATAATTTTGGCTGAGACAAGACGGAGAGTTAAAGCCATTGTGACTGGGCCAAAAAAAATATAGTAAGTGTCTCTGATGTCACCAGAATGTTATATCCTAAGACAAAAAAAAAAGCTAGTTTTAGATGGAACTGGACATTTTTTACATACTAGTAAAATAGGCCTTTGAATAGATAACATTTTGTTTCAAACTCTTATTTCAGTCTTTCCCAATGGAATTAGTAACCAAATTAAGGATTTTAGGAGCTCATATTATAATCAAACACAAGGCCGAACTTACAAGTCATGTATGACCTGGCAGTCAAGAGGTTACGGTGAGTAAGAAGGTAGACCACAGAAAACCAGAGAACAGGAAACTTTCAGTCTAGTGTTGATGGAAAAGCCTTGGATTAGATGGATGCAGTACTGAATAAGTTATTTCAAAGCAAACAGCTCTAATAGAAGTTTCTGACCCTTTTATAGAGGAAACACTGAAGATGTATGATGTAAGAATTCGGAAGAGCAAATGTTAAGCTGCAAAGCTTTATTTTGAGTTATATACAGCAAGATCTGTGTTTACACAGCTATCAGAGTGAGTTCCCCTTTTTCGATTCATGGGCTCGCTCGGCTGACTGACTTCCTTAATTTCAAAAACCAGTATTTATTATTCCATGAAAGTTGGTTTAATGCTCAGCTCATCTGTGTGCCCAGACAATTTAATGGACTTTCTGGAAGGCCCCGGATGTTCAACACTTAAACAATTCAGTTCAGTCCTCTGTGAAAATCGCTCTTTCTGTGCAGCCATAGAAAGAGCTGTTTCCATCAGTGACAATTCCAGAGACAACCAGATGCCGCCAATTTAAAAAATGGCAAAGCATTTCAGCACAATCAAAATCAATCCAATCCAACTTTTCCCCCTTCTTCAGGAGGGGCTTTAAGATCGGAACGTCACATATAAGCATGAGCTGACATTGCTGACAGATATTAACGGACAATAAATGAAATGGCTTGGAAAGGTATGTCCCCAAAGCCAGTTTTAAGACTGTATGGGATTGTGTTGCCTTAGCTTCAGTATCATCTTGGACTCAAGTGAATAGGAGGTTAATTTTAATTCTGCCTACTAAAATACAACACAACTTGTCAATGAAGCACTCGGAGTAAAAGGAGGCCAGGCCCGTAACAGGAGCCCATTTCCTTGCATGAACTTAGGCTTGATTAAATTTCTGAAAATACAATGGAACGCTAATAACAAATTTAAACTTTGACCGAGGTTAGCTCTTTAATTTCCATTGGATTAAAAGCAAACAGATGTCTCTAGAGTAAAATGAGCAAAATAAAAAAATACTTTAAAATTGGACAAAAAGTCCAAATCTCACTAGGGAAGTTGTACATGCAGTTCCCATTCATATTAATTGTAAGCATTTGTCTAAGAAAACATGTGTGATCAGTTGCTACAGCTCGGCTGACAACTGGCAACTTGATGACGTGCTTGAGGCCAAAATCTTTCTAAAGGCAGCCTCTTGTGCTGGCTGACAGAGCTGCCTGATGTTTAAAAGGGTGATAATCTCAATTAACATTGAGGGTGTTCAGGTTAAAGAGCAATTATTTTAAATGAAAGCTGATAAAACTCAAGAAACATTCATTTCAAGGAGAGTCCTCCCCAGCCTTTCTATTTTGGGTAAACCTGCTCCGATTACTGGTAGACTTCCACTGGTAAAGCAGAAATGAGATACTTGAATTCAAAGAATCTAGCCCTATCTAAATCCAAACAAAAATTTAAAAATACATATTCCAGCCACTCCCAGAAAGTCCAGACTAACACATATTAACAACTTTGGAGACCAGAGGAAGGCAAAAAAAGGCTTATACAGTGCCTTGACTGACTCAATATGACTATTTAACTTTCACACTTATAACAAAACTCAGCCAAAATGCCCAAACTGCTAAATGGCCAGATCAGTATAGCTCAACCATATGTACTGACTGTATGCTTTTTAAAATAACACCTTAGGTACAAGACATTTGAGATCTGATTCCCTATTCCAGGCAGTTATTAGATCCATATTACCCCATACTTACAATAATATTTTTTATTTTAAAAATATCACAAGATTCTGGCACAAGTGAAAAAAAGAAAAAAAGAAAACTATTTTAAAACCTCCATGCTATTTTCCTCTTTGTAACTTTGCAGGTTTATGACATGGCATTTATTCCTAAATATCAGATGTTAGGAAATATCAGATCATATTAAAGAGGCAAATTATTTTCTTCCCAGATGTAGATCACCCAACCCAGGCCACAATTACTAAAGCTAATATCCTGTTCTATCAAAAGGTCAGGAGTTGCTGATTCCACTGATTTTTGCCATATTCAGCCTACAAAATGTGCTTTAAAATCTCAGAGAAAACACACAGTTTGGAAACATGCAGAAATAGCATACTTGGGTACTGCTTCTCTGAAGCTAATCTATAGGTTAATTTAAATATTCTGGACTTGTTCGTGATTAAAATCCTTCCCCATCAGAGCACAGCGACAGTGCAGGAAGTCTTGCACTTTCTACAAGGTGCAAGAGGTGGGAGAGACAGTGGGACTGACACCACGTAGAATCACAGAATGGTTTGAGTTGGAAGGGACCTTCAAAGCCCATCCAGTCCAACCCCCCTGCAAGGAGCAGGGACATCTCCAACCAGATCAGGTTGCTCAGAGCCCTGTCCAACCTGGCCTGGAATGCTTCTGGGGATGGGGCATCCACCGCCTCTCTGGGCGACCTGTTCCAGTGCTCTACAACCCTCAGTGTAAAAAATTTTTTTCCTAATAGCCAATCTAAATCTCCCTCCCTCTATTTTAAAACTGTTACCCCTCATCCTATCACAACAGGCCCTACTGAACAGCCTGTCCCCATCTTTCCTGTAGGCTCCCCTGAGGTACTGGAAGGCTGCTGTCAGGTCTCCCCGGAGCCTCCTCTTCTCCAGGCTGAACAGCCCCAACTCTCTCAGCCTGCCCTCATAGGAGAGCTGCTCCAGCCCTCTCATCATCTTCGTGGCCTCCTCTGGACCTTCTCCAACTGGTCCCTGTCCTTCTTATGTTGGGGGCTCCAGAACTGGACACAGTACCACGGTGCACTATGGTGCTACTGGGAGCAACACAGAGTTACTGTTCAGAGGAGGGAAAATTTAGTGCAGAAAGGGAATGGAGGGCAGCCTGTAACACACATCGGTGTCAAGGGGGAATCCTGCTGTGAGGAATTTACTAAACCCAGAAACCCTCCCTGTTTTTATTACTATTTATATTTATAAATAAATGATGGTAATTTTGAAAACTTTCCTTTCACAGCAAAATCTCAAGGTCATGGGAATCACCAGCGCCACAAATAGATGATTGAGTGGAAGATATGAAAACCTGCAGCTGCACAGGGTCTGTCAGCTCTGCGCTCCATTCCTTCTCCTCCATCCACCTCCACGGGACGGACTCACTGGACTCTGTAAGGCGAGCACTACCTCATGAGTAGCGGCTCATGCCGCTCTGGCAAATTTAAAAAGGAAATCCAGGTTCACAACATGCTAGGGCACCCCTCTTGCTGCTCCCCTGCGAGATCCTTTCGGGTTAATCCAGGCATTTGTTTGACCTCTGCTCTCGCTGTTGATGGTAACAGCACTGCGATTGCCACGAGGCCCGTTGTCGTCAGTAGGGGCTGGGATTAGAGCCCAGTACAGATACATCCTGAGTAACCACCGTGCCTGGAAGAGCACTTAAGCTGTGACCCTAGCAGTTTCAGGAGAAAAAGTAAGTAGGCCAGGAGAAAAAGGCACATGGGCTTTGAGCGATGGCAAGGAAAGAGCATGAGGAGAAAACAGCCATGATTACGGCAGTCAGGCTTCCCTGATGAACTGGCTTCTTCCCTGCCCCTCACCTTCCAACCCTTCTTTTCCCCACGGATTCTAATCTTTTAATGTCTTCATATCTTTCATTGTTTATACTCCAACACTTCTGTAGACAGCCAGACCAACCTGAGAGAAGATTTTCCTGCCATGAACTGCTTGCTGGTATCTCACCCGCATTACTTTCACATCCACTGGAGTTGACCTTCCCCTTTCTCTGCTGAAGGGAGGTTCAGCTGCCACTCAAAGCACCCAAAGAGCTCTGTCTTTACCAGTGCTCAAATGTAAAAAATTGTTCTGCTGGAAATTTGGGAACCATTTCAGCTTGAGTGAGAGTGAAAGGTCACTAGCTACCATCAAATCATTGCCAGCAGAGCATGCAGAAACTCATATAACTTTGCCCTAAATGGGTTTCATTCTTTGCAAAAAACCACTAGCGCTTTGTTTACTGCAGGTCCTAGCCATCATAACTGTTAGATCACATAGCTTAATATAATCCTTCACATTACAGGAGTTATTATAGATAACAGTAAATTTATTGATGAAAACAAGGTGTTCTGTGGCTGCTCCTGCACAAGGCAAAGAGACGTGGAAAGAAAATTACTTGTCTTAAAAATAACTTGAAGTTGGACAGCTGGCAATGAACACAGCCAATCCACCGATGTTCTGCCTGCATGAGACTTACTGGAACAGCTTCACTTTCACTAGGGAAGCTCATTCACAAACAGTTTCTTTTCAATTTGTGGAGCTGGTAGGAAATATTTCCACCTAAAGCCATTTGTGTGTCCATCAGAACAGTTCCCTCCAAATAGAGGCTTTGTTTCCATAGCAAACTGCAAATTTTCACCAGAAGAACTAAAATCCACTCAGAAAAACAATTTAAAAAATAATAATAAAAAAAAAAATCAGCTTTTCAAAAAGACAAAACTTCCCTAGAAAAAGAATAGGTTTCCAACATCAGCACCAGGTACAAACTGCCTGGAAGCCCAAGACTAACTGGGCCACCGTTTCCCTCTGTGGTCATTCCCTGGGTGTCTCCCTGTAGCACTAATCCCCAGCTGAGCCTCCAGCTGAGAAATCATAACAAAACACTCACCGTGAGTAAACATTGTAGTTCAGTGAAAACTTCCCTCAGCATTTGTTCCTTCGTACGTGACTAATCAGGATATAACTCAAGGTACTTTTCCAATGCAGGTGGTACAGAAAGTTAGATTTTAGTAGAAACATTACTTCAGCAAACTACCCTTACCAGTAAAGACACACGTGCTCCTTTCCTATCAGCCCTGAATGTGACAGCTTACTAGCAGGTACCACTGCTTGCAGAAGAGCTGCATCCATCTATGAACCAACAACTGACAAAAGTTATCATCACAGCAAGCATTTCCTAATTTTGTATTACCTTCTTTCATATTTTCCTGGTTTGCCTTTCAAACGAGTCTTGCTTCCGTGCGCACCACGACACAGGTTTTCATGTCCCAGTAAATCAGAGGATCACTTTTTAACCTCCAGCACCTGGGATCGTAAAACCCCCAAGATTAGTAACTTGCCACTCCTCTTTCTTAAAAGCAAGCCACATGATACTAGCCTGCAATGCTTCACTGACAGTAGTGCTTCTTACCTGGCTTCTGAAAGTAGGAAAAAAAATATTTTGTATATTTTTATAAATATTTCATGCTGCATAACTACTGCATTTTATTTTGTTTACAAAACACAGGGGGAAAGCTACCAGGTTTATTTCCACTAATCAGCAAATACTTCTCTGTGGGCGACTTCAAGGAAGCCAAGAAGATGGCTAACTAACAATAGAACAGTATTAGCCCAGGTATTTCTTTATGTTACTACAGAACAATGCAAATGAGGCGGAGACTGGTTAAGGATCAGCTTTTCAAAATTGTTTAAGCCATTGATAGGGTTTTCAAAGGTCCCTACAGAGGTTAAGGATCTAACTCCCTTTGATGACACAAACATTGAGGACATCTAGATTTCCTCTGAAACACCAGTGAGGCCATGAAAGCATTCAGAAAGACATACATCTTTTCCTGAAACTGCTTAACGTAACACGACATAATCCCATGCAATGGTTTAATGTAGTGGGAAAAAAAAACACAAAAAAACCCCCCCGAAAAAGTAGATGCCATTTCCACAGGAAGAAGAAACACGTATCTACTGTAATCTTGACAGGCAACAAACCTTCTGAAACTGAAAACGTGTACTGTGATCTTTCTAACACAACTAATACAGAAGGTGCTCTTTGCTGTAAAACTGTGCTGTAGAATTAGAGGCTTTGTTTATATTTTTTTTGTTGTTGTTTCTGTGCCTACCATAAAGCAGATTTTAAATGCGAACTGAGCTCAGAAAGTTTTTCATCTTGTCAGGACTTCAAATTTTGCTGTTTAATTCCATGTTCTAGGTCCTGCTGTAGCCAAAGAGAAACCATGGTGTGTGTTACTGCCTGTGGGAACGTGCACAGAGCAGCGAGCTATCTCTGTATGTTTCTATATCTAATGTGCTTACTTCAGAAGTGCCGTTCTCTCCATTTTACAATTAAAATCTCTAAGATTTTCCCCTCTGTCCCTTAAAGCGGAGTCTGGAGAAGAATATCCCTAACTGTGCCGTCTGCAATGGATATGTCATTTCAGCAGCCATCCAGCTACGCTCGGGCCAGGTGGCAAACGTCACCTAAATGCTCTGGTCTTCAAACATCTCACAGCCTATCCAGGGAGCCTTTGCTCACACCAGATAAAATTCTGGGCACAGAAAAGACCTGGCTAAGGGAGGGAAGGAGAAATAATATGGGATTTCCAGTTCCTTTTTCAGGCACTAAGAAAATATCATTTGAAATCACTATCTTTAAGGTGAAAAAATATTTTTTTTCTGCTTCAAGATGTGAAATTTTTTTATTTTTTTTTTTAAGCAGAACAAGGGTTATGTATGCTTTGGTCATTTGTGAACACTGTCAGGTTTCAGCGAGGTTAGAAACTGTAGGTTATACGATTTTATTGCTGCATCTGCAGGTTTGCTGCAGGGAGACCTCTGAGAGCTGAAGGGACCTCTCCTGTGAGTGAGCACTGGAGCACCAAGCGACTTTGTCTGGCCCTTTTCAGCCCAAAGGCACAGCTTAGAGGTACAATTAAATCCAGTCCTCGTTTCCCAAAGCACAGCCATCTCACAGCTGCTCAGCCAGAATAATATCTGTCCTTCCCTTATCCTTCTGGCAGGCAAATCAGTCCCCAAATCAGTAGTAAGTAGGGAGTTACAGACATCAAACCCAATGAATTCAAGTTCAAACATGTAAGTGATGGGTAACTGGATGGACTATACTGTTCATGTACCTGCTCAGAGACAGGAAAGGTCAAGCTCTGCTAATGCACCCCGCTGAGATCCCAGCTCCAATTCACCCATGCCCCTTCAGGTAGCTGGTGCTCACTCAATCGTGTTTCCATTCGAACATGAGCAGGGAGAATTCCTCATTTACACATCCTTATTTTTACATGAGGCGCAGTGGGATCCTGACATCAGCTGGGGTTTCTCACTTCTATTGTGATGCGACACTTACAGCTTCCATTTTTAAAGGATGTCAGGTTTTTTCAGTTGAACTGGTCCTGAGGCTAGCTTCCCATTCACTAGAGAGAAGAGGAGACCTTCCTGTACAAGTCCCAAAATCTTAGTAGTGACGGTGGTTTTTTTTCATACCAGCCAAGAAATAATCCATCTCCGTTACCACACAAGGACACTTGTTTAATGTTGACGGAGAAGGAAGTGTACCACCTACTGAGTCACCAATGCCACATCCTAAACACCTGGGCTTCCATTTAAGCATGAATCTACCCTGAGTGGAGCTGTAGAAAAAAAAAAAAAATCCATAATAAAACCTCAAACCACACAACACTTTCCTGGATGGGAGGTATATTGTCATCTGCTAAAGTTCACAGACTTCCAGAAGAAAACTGAAATCCTTTCCAAAGCAGATCCATCTGCTTTGCTCTTGTCTGATTTCAAGGATAGCAACTGCATATGTCTCAAAAGCAAGGTATAAAATTAAGTTTCCTTGAAGTCAGGAAAAAATCACAGCTACTTTTTTTTTTTTTTATTTAAGGTGATTGCATAAAATCATGGCTGAATCTGCGAAGGTGTTAGATGCCTAATCTCCCACTTGCCTTAACCACCTTTGTGAAAATTCATCCAAATTCTTAGCATTCTCACAAGACTTCCATACCAAAAGTACAGATTTCTTAAAGCCAAACTAAGGACATTTCTTACAAAAGGAATTCTTGCCTGATAGGCAATGAATCATTTGCCATCCACAGTACATCCCATAGTTGATAAACAAAAGCAGTATTTGCCACCCTATTGCAAAATACAGTACAACGTATTTTGGGAAATGATTCTTCACTGAAAAAACATCGTCTAGGGCAGTACAATGCAACGGGAGTCAGATAAATGTGCTACATCCTGTGACTGGGTCTGAAGTAAGCATGAAAACAGTCACAAAACATTTTGGAGGCAGGAGGAAATGCTCTTTTCTATGGGACATCAGCTCACAGCTGGGCTCGCTCACCTTTGGCTGTCCTGAGTCAGACCCCAATCCCTTTAACCCACACGCTGAGGAGCCCAGCCTGTTCACAGCTCCGCCGCAGGCAGGGTGATCTGGCCAGCACCCTTTGAAGGCACCTTCCGCAACGTGCTGCCAGAAGGTAGCGCGTGGTTTCCACAACCAAATGAATGTTTATCTACCTAAAGGTTCCTTTTCTTCCGTATCTGCTACCTGGAAAAATCAAACACCTCTGTGCTCAAGCTTAGAGACCAAAACTGTAAATGCACAGTTCAAAGGGAGGAAAAGGTAAGCTAGAGAAGAGAGTAATGACAAAGAGGGACATTTCTGTAATTCACGTCCTTTTTAAGTCCTAATTTCTTACGTCTTTAATGTTTGCAACGTGTAATTTTGAAAAACCTTATGTGTTGCAGGAAGTATTTGCCACAGCTATGCTTTTTTTAACGTAGAAAGTATCAGGAGCATCATCCAGGTTAATGCATCATTGCACACAAGGGAGAGAAACCAAGTGCATACCGACGGTTCCAAGAGCAAGATCACCCCAGTACATACCGCCAATAAAATTGCTAATAATGGTTCAGTGAGACATCCCAGTACAGACTGGAACAAGGGAAACCACTCCCGAACAAGAATACGGACTTGAGCCGTTAATAACAGCAACAGTGCATTTTCTTTTCTCACTGCTGTGGTCCTGCCTCAGTGGGACTACAGCATTGCATTTTTTTTTCAAGAAGTACCCAGCAAACAGCAGCAGGCAATTGCTCTCCAGGAGAAAACCAATGGCAGAATATCCTAACGGAACAAGTCAGCTTAATCAAGACTTTGCTCATGCAAAAAGAACAGGAGGATAAGATCTCCCTAGTAGAGTAAGATTTCTCTGTATTGATATTTCCCAGAGGAAAATGCAACAAAAACTAAGTAATCATAGTAACTTTTTGTTTGTTTGTTTTCTTTTTTTTTCCTTTTTTTTTAAAAAAAATAATTTCAACACAAAGGTAAAAATGTCTAACACCCCCTCTCCCTTTTTTTTTTCATGTTGTCAAAACAAACTTCCATTTTCTAGGAGACTTACTGAATTTCCCATAACTGTCCAATTTTCTCATAGAATAATTTTTTTTATTCTCACTCAGACTTGGCCTAGAGCCATATTCTGAAACCTAAAAATACCAAGTTAAACAAATTATTTGTCCTTTGCACAGAGCTCAGCTTCTCCAGACCCTGTACATGAGGAGCCCATGTCATTCCACAGTCTGGTTCCTAGCTCCTCAAACCTCTTGGAGTAGAGACATGGACAGGCATAGCAGAAAAAACACCTCACAGCCATCTCATCTGCATCACACAACAAATCCAAGAATGACAGAGGAGAGTCTGGTGAGGAGAAAAAAATGACATTAGTTCCCAGGAGCCTCCAGAAGGGCTGCAGGCCCTGACACCATGAGGCTGCTTCGCCACCACAGTACCCTCTTCCTTTTAACACAAAATCCACCTTCTACCTGCTAAAACAAAACACAAAGGCTACAGCAAACACCTCTAAATTTTGGGCTTGTAATAGGAATAAGTCCCTTAGGCAGATCCATTTTCTCTAGGTTACGGGCTAACTTCTGACTCCAGCAGCTTTGGATGCAAACCTGGCTTCAGGGGAACTACTTCACATTTCAACCTGATGCCTCTCTCACTGAATTTAAGTTTTGGAGAAGAGGCTATCACGTCAGCACTCTTGCTTAACATTTTGAGTCACATATTACATTAGTCACAAGACACAGTAATTGCCTTTCCATCCCTTTTCCCTCACTGAGATGAATAACTCCTCTTAGAGGCAGGTTTTCCTAGGTGCTTTTGGTCGGAAACAAATGGATCATCTTCCAAACAGGCTCCCAAGGAGACCAAAAAAGCCCAGAAACCTCCACACATACCCTTTGACTCACAATTATCAAATAATCCCGCAGAAAAAAAAATAAATGCATATTGCTATTTACTCGTGAAAGGGATGCAGGCGGTCTCGCTGGGTACAGCTGAGGGGGCCAGACATTTCCCTGCTCCAAATCGCTCCATCTCCAGCAAGGCCGCTCCACTCTCCAGTAAATCACGGACGAGTTATCCTTCTTGTCCCGGTTGATTTTTTTATTTTTAATTTATTTTATTTTTTTTTAATAAAAGAAACTGAGGGCCTTCTCACGTGCAACCTCTGCACTGAAATAACCTCCAGGGTTTGGATTACAGCAGCGAAAAGACAGGGAGCAGCCGCGCTTTGCCTCTGTCCTCAGCTCACTCTGGTGCAGTTCGGTGCCAGAGGGATGAGGGAAGAGGCTCCGCACTCCAAGCACATTGTTCCTCTTCCCATCCACTTCTGCCATATTAAGCCATCCAAAAAAAAAAAAAGGAGGCGGGGGGGGGGGGGGGGGCCAGGAACAAAGTTCAATTTACACAGAATGCCCCAAGCGCCCATAAGCAGGACACGCCAGTACTCACAGCACATCCCTTGCTTTTCAAATCATTTTTCAACTTTACAGCTCGATGGTATAACAAAAACAGCTGCGCGGCCTTGTCGGGTCCCTCCTTGAGCATATTTCTTCCCTGTCCTCGCCGCCGCTGCCTGTCAGTTAGCAGCTACCTCAGCCCCTTCTCCTCGTGGCACTTCGTCAGCTCACCGGGCACCAGGTGCTGGCTGGCCAGTGAGGACAACCTCAAAAAAGCAGTGGCCAGCGTTTTGAGGACTTCCCTTTTTCCACAGAGAAGGAAGAAAAAAACGACGCGTCGCACCCGCGCCTGTCCCGGTTGACACCGCCATGTTTGACAGAGCCCTCCCTGCACACACGCACCCCCTGTTTGCTCATGGTGCATTGTGTGCATTTCTGTGCCTCGCTCCAAACTCCTCCTTTTCCTCTGCTGCCATTTTTGGGGGGATTTTCTTCACTATTTTCACCCAACAGGCAGAGGCAGCAGTTTGAGGGCCCCACTGCCCTGACAGGAAAGGCACCAGAATGTTCCGGAAGATGCCAGAAGATTCTGGGGCTCTAGGCCGGGGCGGGCAGCAGGGCTGCAGTGCTGGGCACAAACTCACCACTGTTTCTTCGCTTTTTTTGAGGTATTTTTTATAATTTTTGAGGAAAACCAAGCCTTTCTCTATGCCCTGAGCACTTCCACTCCAAGCCACAGGCGCAAACGCAGCACCAACGAAAGCGCTGGGGAGGGAGGGAGGCATGGCCGCCCTTTCTGAGGGGCACCCACCAAACTGAGACCTGTGCCACCGAACAAACCCCTTACTGTGCGAAAGGCCAAGCTAGAGGATCATGGCTGCCTTGCCATCCCCATACCCCTCACCAATGACCCCGTGAGGAGAGGCACGCACCTTCCCCTCCCCCAAACTGCCCTCAGCACCTTCATGGCCGCCCCATCTTGCTGCTGCGTGAGGAAAGATCAATCCGAAAGACCCTCTCCTCATCAGAAACTGCTTCCCGTGTTTGGAAAGAACAAAAAGTGACATGGCAGTCCTGTGAGGTAGGAGACAGAGCTGCACTGGCTCCATTTGCAATTGCTGGGGAGGGGGTAAGGCAGGGGGGCAGGGGGGAAGAGCAGTTTGCCTCAGATTTTGGAGGGAGAGGCAGGCCCTAGTACATCTGTCCCAAGTTTTCCCCATCCAGGGAAATAAATACTTGATGTCTTGCAGCACCATCTGCTGGTTTTTATAAATCAGACACATGGGCATTTCCCCACAGGGTGGGGAGGGGGAGAAGGGCTTTGCAAGTGGTTTTGGTGGGGTGCAGGGCGCCTGTGGTTTCTTGCATATGGGCATTTCCTGAAGGATTTCCTTGTAAAGGAATGAAGGTATTTCTGAATAAGCAGTCTAAGAAAAGCCACCTCCCGGAGAAACAACAGACAAATCAGTGTCAAGTTTAGGGATTAAAATAAGTACAATAGTAAAAATCTAGGCTTTCCCCCATTTTTCTAAAACAGAGCCTGGTAAATTTTGCAGAGCCCTTAGGGAGTGATTTTCTGAAGTGACCAACTGATTCTGTGCACATCTATTTTTCTCTATGTATCTAACTCACACTGCCTGCCTTTAACGACGTCTGCGTTTCATGAAGTCCCAAGCTGCTGCTTTCTGACCCCGTGGTCCTGTGAAGGGGGCTCAGCCCGGCCACCCGCAGCCGAGCATCGCTGTAGTAAGCCATCACTGACTTTCAGCAGCTACTTATTGCAGCCAGTTTCCTTCCTGGGCTTGATTCATCCCAACAGTGAAGTCATGTTCATGAACTTTATTGAAAGTTGCTCCTTGCAGTTAATTTACAGCCTGGTGAAGGCAAGAGGAAGAGATTTGGATTTTTTTTCCCCTCTCAATGAGTGACTTGAGATGATACAAATATGAAGAAATACATTACTTTGAAATTTGTGTTATACAGAGGAGGGACACTCACCTGTTTTGCTGCCTTAAAATTCAAGCGCAATACTAACTAAACCAGTAATACTGGAGACTGCTGGTACACTCAGGAGTTATTGGGGAGCTACTGTCTTGCAAAAAACCAGCATAACTTTCGTTTTAGCCAAACATTTATTGCTTGCAGCAGTTAAAAGCAAGTTTGTGCTGAGGATTTGTGCAAAGAGGAAAATGCAGCTGGCTTTCAGTCTCTCCCAGCTCTGTGCCCACGTAATTAAATTTGCATTGCCCCTCATCTCCTCTGCTTATCAATAGCGGTGCAGCAACTTGCATGACATAGGTCCAGTTTTAAGTGTGTTCCTGGCGCAGGGGATGAGCCTACAGACAGCAACACAGCTGGGCACAGTCAAGCACTACTGCTCTGTTCAACAATAACACCTCTAATTTAACCCTTTCCTTCCCTGCTCTCTTACTCTGCCTCGCAGCAGCACCTCCTCAGTACCCACAGCACCCTGTAGCACTTCAGACTCCTGTCTGGCCCCCTCTTTTCTAACAATGAGACCCTGTTTTACAATCAGTGCCATCGCAGCAATAACTGAACAAAAGAAAACTGGCTGGCTTTATAGCGTGCTTGATTTGAAGGAAAAAAAAAAGTTTCCCTTTACAGGCCCCAGCAAATGTCCAAGGTTCAAACAAAGTACAAGGTGCTAACGAACAGAGTCTTGACAAACCTTGTTTTCCTGCACAGGGGCTCCGTACATAATGATTTCATTCAGCAGCTACTGTTCAAGCATGGAAACTGTTGGTAAAGAAATCCCACAGAGTTCAGACAACCATTTTCCTACCTTAAGCTTCCCCCTCCGCTCCTCCTCCCTTTGCCTTTCGGGTTTCTGCCAGTCATAACATAAATATTCATCAGCTGATATTTGCAGTAGCTGTGAAGTTATGAATGAGGCCAAACGCCTTTCCCTCCTGCCCCAACTGCAAAATGGCAGCTTCTGGTCTTAGCTCATGGCCAAACGACACTTTCCGAAATCCCCAAAGTGCACTTGCAGGCTTTTCAAATTCAGACGGGTTTTTAATGCGCAAAGCAGAAATGCTGTCTACCTAATATTTACCCTGGGATTACTGAAAAAAAATAAATATATATATTACTTTGCTACACTTTAAACTTTGCAATGCCTTGACGTAATAGACAGAAGTGTTGGCAGCTCAAAATGTTGGTTGGTTTATTTCAGGGGACATGACTGCTGCAGGTTTCCTTTCTGAATCGAATACCAGACACTTGAACCATTTGTTGTGTGGAAAAGAGAAACAGCTTTTATTCTTAATGCTGGTTTCTTAACCACCTGGGTGCTGTCACAAGGAGCCACATGCACTGGAAAACGCTTTTAATAAGACTCCTTTAAGCCTGTCTTAAACCCTGGATCCTGAAAAATGGAATCCCCACTGCCTGTCATATGTGCTTTTCCTCTGCAGATTAGTGAGGGGCTGCTGCTTTACAAATGTTCCTTTCTCACAAAGCCTGGAATTATGCTCTCAAACCTACCGTGGGTCAGTAAGACAGCGAGACATCTGACGTATCCACACCAGCAAAGTCAAAAGCAGAGATGTCAGAGAAACAAGACAACAGCCCAGAGCCTTCATGAATCTAATTCAGCAAGGCACCAATCCAGCCAGAAGACCTGTAGTGATGGGCCTGGATGGGGAATTTAAGCCAAAGCGTCGCTGGTTCTTAGAGGCTTAAAAATCCTAAATGCCTACAGTCATAGGGAAGTTCTGCCAAAGAGGCTCAGCACCATCCAGGATCAAGGAACAGGTACCCCTCTTCTCCTAGCTTGAGTC